>ONZK01002654.1:28470-43795 GCA_900322385.1 Pharnaceum exiguum | reverse complement strand
TCGATCTTTCGAGATTGTCACCTCCTCAGACACCTGCTCTACGCCTACCGTCATAAATGAGCGTCTCGACCAGGACACGGCTGATGGTAAATGTAAGCATAAGCTTCTGGAGCTGAAGAACGATGTCTGTCGAAAGTCTCCAAAGCCACCTAGCGCCCTGTGTTGCTCCAACTTGGCTGCGCTAGCAAAAGATCCAAACTGCGTATGTAATCTTAGTAAGAGGAAGATCGCCGGCCTCACTCAGCAATCAGTTACTTTCTTTGATTCCTTGACCTCAGATGATCGCTTTAAAAAATGTGGTAGCAGTATAAACAGGTGGGTACTAATGGTTCGTTTTTGTTTTAAATAGTCAGATCGTTTATTTAAATCTCCGTGCATGAATGAAAGATAATGAAAAAGAAAAGATAGACTCACGAAAGGGTTATATGACCCAATTGCCCACCACTACTTAGTAGTCAATGTATTTGGCACCTAGTTGGAGTTGCTAGTTAGATTTGTATAGATAGATTTGTTAACTGGTTTGTTAATTGGTTTAACTTGTTGATATGAACTAGTTGAGGATGGTAGCTTGTTGATTTACAACTGGTTGGGTGAAATGTTAGGGAAACCCGATTATTACCAAACATGATTTTTAAATCTGAACAATCTCCTTTTCTCATAAGAAATGGAGAGGATCCAGACTCCTTGTTTCTTGGTCAAATTGCCCCAATAAGCCGACTGCCAAACTTAGGCCAATCCCACCCTCTCAATCTCACACCCACCTTTCCTCCAATCTTTGCCGTTTCCTCAGATCTATTGTTGAAAATTAAAATATGGGAACAATGATGGCGTCTGGTGTCGCTCGGCGGACAATCATGGCTGTGGGCAAGTGAGGGAAAAGGCGAATGAATGAGGAAACAATTTGTGCCTGCTGCCCGACCTTAAGACTATTTTGCATGCCAATGTAGGTTGTGATGAACTGACTGATGGTGAATGACGTTGCAAGCTCAAACGTAACATCAACAAGAAACCCCATTTATAATATAATGCAACGATTGAGAGATTCGGAAACAAAAATATATATGCTTCTTTTTTAATGCCAATGTGTCCCGTAAATTGGATGTCCAGTCCAGTAAACTATGACAATAGTCTCCAATTGAATTAACTTAGTGCTTGCACTTTTGACAGTATTCGTAGGATTCGTGAAGGCTGTTTGACGAAATTGGATACGTTGTCTTCTCTACCGAGTGCCACTGTAATTGAGGGCTGCGGCGAAATGGCGCAGGTGGCTTTCGAAGACACTTGTGCCCCAGCAATGAAGAAAGACATGGCGGGGAAACTTCCTCGTTCTGGAGGTAGACCTGAATTAGACGGATCCATTACCCTTCGGGAGTTGAAATCCAAGATAGAGTCGTTGAATTCGAAAAATCCGGCACAAGCGAAAGCCGTGATAGAGCGAGTAAAAAATAATACACATGAATTGTTCGATATTGTTGATAACTTCGATGACCATCAATTAACATCTCATACCGAAGGCGTTGAGTCTTTATTTGAAGCTTCGTCATCTTTTGCTAGCATCCGTAGCGATTACCCAGTATTTCTTACGGACGTTGACTCTTTCTTTCAAGCCTCGCCAGTAGAAGAGGAGGATGTGAATAGTTTCCTACAGCGTCTTGGTAAATTCCTGGAGGACCACCCGCCACCGGTGGTGCCTGATACCTTCCCTTGTTGCCAATCCCTGGACAAACTGGCTGATTTTAAATGCGCTTGTTTGTTAAAGAGGAGGGATGCAAGTCTGAAACTTAAAAACCGAACCTTGGAGTTCGTGGACTCCATCAGGCCTAGGGGTAGCGGTGTGAGCGGACATTGTGACGTAGAGTTGGATAGTGTCACAGGTGTTAATCCACATATCTGTGCGAGTATTCTGAATCCGAGGCCGGTATTGCCGTCCTTTACTCAGAAAGAGTGCTGGCAAATCCTCTCTGGGGCTGTACAGTGTAGGGAAGTTCTAGTGCAACCCTTGATATGAGTTTGCCAGAGGCGGAAACTGGCCGTTGGTGTTTTCTGTTTCGATCAGCCCATTTCTTTGTGTGTTTGAATGCTTATTATTTAACGCTGGATCTTTGCATGGCATGTGCCACTCCAGGCAGGACCCAAGAATGGACCTCCTATTCTATACAAGAAGCTAATCTATACTATACCATATATTCATACTAGTACAGTACCCGTGCACGGTATTTAACAATAAATGATTTTTTAGTTGTCAGTGATCGACTATGATGTATATTTAACGAAATTCATATGATTAACAGTTGTACTGGGTGAATATTAATGTATTTGTTATGAAGCACCTGTTCTTTACAACTTTAGTTCAATTTAGTTCAGCTTAGTTCAATTTATTTCAGTTCACTTAAATTTTGTTTTTCGTAGTTGACCACCCAACTTGTGAACGTAATAATGTTTGATCGTCATATCTTCTTGTAGTATTAATATATTATTAGAAATGATTCACGATATAGTTTTATAAAAGTCTAATATTGTTAGTGTTTGGTTAAGTAATAAAGTATCAAACATATAAGCAAAAGTTTTTTAAAAGTCTAAGGGTGTGTTTTGGTTGGCTGAATATGAACTGAAACTGAACTGAAAAAAACTGAACTGAACTCAGAAAAAATGAAAGATGTTGAATTGAACTGAAAAAAACCGAAGATAGTTATAATTATAACTAAAACTGAACTGAACTGAACTGAAATGAACTGAAAAAAACTGAAAGATGCTGAACAATCTGAACTGAACTGAACTGAAAAAAACTAAACTATAGTACTATCGACGAACAAAACACAGCCTAATATTGATAGTGTTTGGTTAAGTAATAAAGCGTCAAACATATAAACAAAAGTCTCAAATTCAGCATAATTCAGTTGTTAATATAAGCTAAAGAACAGGCCCATATTAGATAAGCTTAATTGGTAAATGTTTGAGCCGATAAAGCTCACAAATTTATGGCCTCCCCATAGCTTGTACAGGTATAGTCAGAGCCGGCTCATGACGAAAGTATAGCGAATAAGCGAGCTGATTCGTGTATTAAGGTCAATTGATGTGGACACAAATGCAACGAAAGACTACTCCCTCCGTTTCTGAAAGTTCTTCCTCTATTCCTTTTTGGGTTGTTTCTAAAAGTTCTTCCTCTTTCCTTTTTTGGTCTAATTTTTTCTAAGAAATGACCTTTTTACCTTCTATATAGTGAGTAGTAGGTGATATGAGAAGGAGGCTTGGAGAAGGAAAGGAAGGGATATATTTGTCCATTTAACATTTTATTAAAGTGTATGCCAAATTGTAAAGTGGAAAAACTTTTTGAAACGGAGGGAGTATATGAACAGGCTAAAATATCAGTTAAAATTATGTATTCATTTAAATGAATACAACATATGCCCACTGTAACGAATTTCTTGATTGACTAATCAAAAACCAGCCTAGTTGTTCTGAAAAAGAAAAAAACAGCCTCGTTGAATTAAATGCAACCTGGAACTCGATCAAAAAATAAAAAAAGAAAACTCTCAAACATGACCAATGTACAACTATGAATTATGAACAGACCACACCAAAACCTTGTAAAAAAGAATTTGCAAGTGCTACCTGTAAAAAAAATTGATATTGTAAGTACTTTTCATAATCAAACTGATCTGATAATCTTCTTAATAATATTACAGTGCATTGGCGCTTAAGTAGTTACCCAGCAACTTTATTCATCAACATCAAAACTTAATAAGCTCAAATCAACATGATCATCACATACCCTCACACAATTACCCATCATTTCCTACCCCGCTCATCAAAATATTCCAAGCCCGCGATAGGCTGTTAATCAAGTTCAGCATTTGTTCTTCATCTATCGCCAAACAATCACCCAAGACAACCTCCTGCCCATGATAAGATCCATACTCATCTTACTGACCAAATTCCGCTGTTGGATTTCATCTAGTCCCGAAATTGAATCTTTCATCAAAAATATATGAAAAATTAGAAAAATTCTGCAAAGACATTAACATTAATGTAAATAGTGGAGTTAGTGCAGTAGACTCGGATAAAAATTATTTAAAATATTTAAAAGGGATAAAGTTTGGAGCATAAAGTTATTTTTCATATCGAGGTTGCTTATCATATTGTTTCCAAGGGGGCTTGTCAGTTTTTTTCAGTTCCATTCATTTTTTTTTCAGTTCAGTTCATTTTTTTTTAGTTCAGTTTTTTTCAATTCAGTTTAAGTTATAATTTTAACTATTTTCAGAGTTTGCAGCAAGTACAGGTCCTCAAACTTGCAGTTTCAGTTTCTCCAGTGTTTGCTGGCTCACTGCAGTTTCTGCAATCTACAGACTGCAGATTGTCGACTGCAGTCCCTGCAGATTGTCCACTGCGGTTTCTGTAGATTGTCCACTGGAGATACTGTAGACAACAGACTACAGATTTCAGTTTGCTGCAGCCTGAAATCTGCGGAGATTGCAGATAATGCAGTACATTTTGTCTCAAATTTCTCTAGTCTACTTTCTGTCAGCATAGCGTCCTTTTTTAATTCGTCGGTTCTTTCACGGGGTACCCCTAAACTTTCACTTAATGCACCATCTATCCATTTCTATCAAAAGGTGCACCGAGTACCCCTGAACTATGATAGTTTGCACCCCATGACCTTAATTTGGAAAAACTTTAAATTTTTACAAATTACTCAATAGTTAACATCGTTAATGACCATTTTACCCTTATTAAGATTAAGATAGTTTAAAAAATTTACACGTTAAATATTACTTTGCAAAATAATATAGTACGTTTAGGGGTACCCGGTGCAAAATAATATTAAACTTGTAATTTTTTTAAAGCTATTTTAATCTTAATAAGGGTAAAATGGTCATTAAAGATGTTAAATATTGACAAAATTGCAAAAATTTAAAGAATTTTCTAAATGGAGGTCATGGGGTGCACACTATCATAGTTTAGGGGTACCCGGTGCACTTTTTACTATAAATGGATAGATGGTGCATTAAGTGAACGTTTAAGGGTACCCCGTGAAAAAACCGTTAATTCGTTAGGGCATGTGTGTGTATGGACGTATGGTTATGTGCTTATGTGTATATATGTAATTTACTTTCTGTTAGTCTTTACATTTTTCCAACCCATGATACTTGTATTTTGATACTCGATGGGAAGTCTCGGCTATCATACTTGTATTTTGACTGCTAAATTGAGAAGTTATCGAAACAACAACAAATCCCCTCATCCCCAACAAGTTATCTACGATCATCTTTTGTCTTTTTATTCCATCAAAAAAAAAAAATTTTTTTGTCTTTTTATGTACTTTCTTTTCATGTGCTTGTTCTTATTAGCGGTTGATCTTGTTTTGAGTTTGTGTTCCTTTTTTTTATTGATTTAGGTAAGTATTATCTTTAGTCAGATGTAGATAATTTTGTTTTTTTTAATTGTATTTTTTGAAATACTAGAATGTATAAATATAATGCAATATTATAATCAAATTTCACACAATTTCATTTATGTTCATTGTTATATAGTTTAAAATGTTAAAAAGTTTACCAAAGTTGTCATTGCAATAT
The DNA here is from genome assembly GCA_900322385.1 of Pharnaceum exiguum. Taxonomy (NCBI): domain Eukaryota; kingdom Viridiplantae; phylum Streptophyta; class Magnoliopsida; order Caryophyllales; family Molluginaceae; genus Pharnaceum; species Pharnaceum exiguum. The sequence continues at coordinate 38,222 of ONZK01002654.1, read as the reverse complement.
AATGTTTTGTTATATACAATCCCTCTTATATAATGATTAAAAAAAACAAATTTGATGTGGTTATTTATAATTTTTACTAATAATAAATAAATAAATATATAATAATTATAATCAAAATAATTGATGTTTGAAAATAGAATGAAAAGGCTATCTCACGAAAGTTAGGCCAAACATCAAATTTTGTAAAAGCATTTTTGATAATAGCTTGGCCAAACATCAAAATTTTGTAAAAGCAGTTTTCTAAAAGTTAGACCAAACACCATTTTCATTATGTTGAATAGTCTCTTCCGTGCCAAGCAAATGATTCCGTAAACATTTAAAATTTCCAGCGAGCCAAATGTTGCACGATCCGGCCACTCGATCTATATGAAAATCACTCGGCCTGCATTATGCTTATTTAAAGTAACCTTCCAATTGAAGAACCATACCTCAAAAGTGTTCATAAACGGTAGTGTAAATATTAGTAGACGACAAAAAGGAAAAAAATGTAGACATTTTCCGTGGACTGAGCGTTGTGAAACGTGGGTGGCAGTCTGATCTGGCCGGCAGAGAAAATTAAACCTGCATATATAGTGCATTGAGGCTTTCTTACTAATGAAAACACATCAAATTCAAAAATTAAATCGTCTCTCATCACTATAATTTTACTCAAATGGGGCTTCCACTTTTTTTGTTGTTTCTCAAACTGGCGTTGCTATGGGAATCAGTGAAAGCACAAAAGTGTGGAGTACTCCAGGATTCAAGCCACATCATCTCCAATTGTCAACCCACGTTAGAAGGCTTCCAAGAACTTAGTCCAATAGAACGTAGTCTACACATCCCTCCTCTGCAACTGGGAGAAACTAGTCAACTAGACTTCTCTACTCCGGAGCTGGGAGAAATTGAAAACCATCCAAATTTGCCTGAGACACCATTGACCCAAAGTTCATTCGATTTTGAAGCAGACAAGAACAAGTTGCGAGGATTGAAACAGACGAAAACATGTTGCAATTTTTTGCAGTTTGGTAGCCAGGACTTCTCTGGCCGCCAATGCATGTGTCGTCTTCTGCAATCCTCAAAGGACAAGCAGTTACTCGAACTATTGAAATCTGTAAGCGATCCAGATTTCCTGAATGCGGCCTGCGGTCATTCTTTTGACATTGCCACCTCCTTAGACACCTGCTCTACGCCTGCAGTCATAGATGAGCGTCTCGACCAGGACACATTTGGTGGAAGTTGTAAGCATAAGCTTCTGGAGCTGAAGAACGATCTATGTCGAGAACCAGCTGGTCCCCGCTGTTGCTCCACCATGGCTGCGCTAGCAGAAGATAGAGAGTGTATATGCCATCTTAGCAAGAGGAAGATCGCCGGCCTCACTCAGGAATCATTCTCTTTCTTTGATTCCTTAAGCAAACCGGATCGCTTTCCAGAATGTGCTAGCACTACACACAGGTGGGTACTAATTGTTTTTTTTTTTTTTGGTAGTCAGTTCGGTAGGTAGGGATGGCAATCATAAATCATAGGGTTTAAGTGGATACCGTCCCGCCATAACTCCAGTTGAGGCGGGTATGGAGCGAGGTGGATTTGGTGGGTGGTTGGGTGGGGATGGTTTTGATTTCCAAAACCGCCATGGGTGGTGGGCCGGGATGTTCATAATTAACCTCCGCCTCAACCTGCCCCGCCTAATTTTATTGTTAAAATATAAAAATCCTTTGAATAATTAATAAATTTATAACTCAAATATCAATTTTTAGTGTAATACTATATTAAAAATAATAGTTACAACAACAACAACAATAGAGTGTATCCCCATTAGATGGGGGTGCTCGGGGTCGGGATGTACGCAACCATACCCCTGTTTAAGAAAACAGAGAGGTTGTTTCCAAAATTGACCCATTGCTGCATTGAAGTACTCACTTCCAACAACTTCACCAAAATAAGAAGTGGTGAAAGGTTTTCATAGCCATTTTGCTATAGTCCATAATCACCTAAAGTTGAAAGATATAAGATAAATCTTTCAACTTAATAGGCCCTAGACCTATTAAAAATAATAGTTAAAGGGTCTAAATGTATATCGCCCCGTCACCGCCCCAATTGGAGCGGGAATGGTGGTGCATGTAGTGGTTGGTGGGGTGGGGATGATTTTAAAATCCTATTGTGGTGGGCGAGGATGCTGGAAAAATTTTTTTGGTGGGTTGAGGATGGTTTAGACTATATCGCCCCATTGACATCCCTAGTAGTATATACGGTGATAGTTCGAGTCGAGATAAACATTCATAAAATGGAGACACAATATTAATTTCGTGAGAAAACCCACAATTTCAAGAGTGGTGTTTGGTGTGCATCCGAGATAGGTGAATAGTTCCTATCTCGGATATATGTGTAGGTTTGCTCAGTTACTTATATCCATTACTACTTCATTTTTTTTAAAAGGTAAGGAGAATTAGGATAAGGAGGCCCTGCTCTCGAGGTGCACTCCCAGTCTATCGTCAAGTAAAATATTATCCAAATCACAAGATTATGAGGTATCCCCAAAATAGTGCAATAACGCCTACCTTACGTAGCCATCCGTTTCTCGGTTTCCTTCTCTCCAAACATATTCCGCTTTCCAAAAACCAACCCATTGCAAGAAAACATTTATTAGCATCTTTAATAATACTTCTAATCTTCCAAGGTACCCGTAACGCTTTTATTACTGTCAAATTATCACCATCAATAATTAAATTTCGTTCACCCAATTCTATCAGAGTCTTCTCCCTATGAGGGGTTCTTAAAAAAAATAATTCCGAGTCAACCCCCGCTTCCAAACTATTTCCCAAATTACCGTCCATGTCAGCAGTTTTAACGACCCCGTCACGGAACAGGTAAGTCGCCACCACTAGGGGCGACTCTCCCGAAGCAAAGTCGCCACCGCCGGAGGCGACTCTCCCGAAGAAAAGTCGCCAATAAGCATGGCGACTTTAGACTTCTTAAAAAACACATTATTTAAAAAAAAAGAAAAAAGGCAAAGTCGCCACGAGTGGTGGCGACTTTGCCTTGTTATGTTTTAGCCATTTCATCATGATTGATAACAATCATGATATCAATCATGATGTACCCAAAAGAAAAAGGGGAAAGTCGCCACTACATATTAAGTCGCCATGTTCCGTGGCAGCTTATACTTTTCGTTACGGAGCTGTTTCGTTTGCTGACGTGGACGGTAGTATGGGAATATGTTTGAAAGTGAGGGTTGACCCGGAATAATTTTTTTTAAGAACCTTTATTTGAGCAAAGACTCAATTCTATCATGCATCCCTGTTCCACTGCCCATTACTACTTCATGGGAGTCCATACCTTCTTCCTTTTATAATAATAGAAGTATACAATGAAAAGATACTGAGGGATGATAGTTTTTTTTTATAAGAAAATGCCGATGTGTCCTATAAATTAATGTACACGTACGTACAGTGTTACACTGAAATCTATTGAAGTCTCCAATTCAATTAACTTATTGGTTGCACTTTTTGACAGTATTCGTAGGACTAGAGAGGACTGTTTGAGGAAATTGGATCCGTCTTCACTACCGAGTGCCACTGTAACTGAGGGCTGCGGTGACACAGCGCAGGTGGCTTTCGAAGACACTTGTGCCTCAGTAATGAAGAAAGGCATGGAGGGGAAACTTCCTAGTTTTGCAGGTAGACCTGAATTTGACGCATTCAGAAACCTTCGGGAGTTAAAAACCCAGATAGAGTCGTTGAACTCGAAAGATCCGGCAAAAGCAAAAGCCGAGATAGAGCGACTAAGAAAGAAACAATTTCTTTCGCAAATTTCTGTTACCATCGAAGACTTAACAAAACCTTTCGACGAAGAATTTCGAGCTTTCTTTTTAAAGTCGCCAGCTGGAGAGGATGTGAATAGCTTCCTACAGCGTCTTGATAAATTACTGAAGAAGAACCCGTCACCACTACTGATGCCTGATTCCTTCGCTTGTTGCCAAAACGTGGCCGACGTACTGGCTGAGTGGAAATGCACTTGCTTGTTGGAGAAGAGGGATCCAAGTCTGAAGATAAGCAACCGAACCTTGGACTTCGTGGACTCCATTAGGCCTAGGTTTACCAGTGTGAGCCAACATTGTGGCGTAGTGTTAGATCTTGTCACAGGTGCTAACAGTCTCTGTGACAGCATTCTTAATCCGACGCCCAAACGGGACCCCGGAACCAGGAAAGAGTGCTTTCAAATCCTCAGTGGCGCTGTAAAGTGCAAGGAAGTTAGATTGCAGAACTAGATATGAGTTCGGCAACTGGCCAGAGGGCGTAACTGGCCGTTCGTGTGTTCTGTTTCGATCAGCCCATTTCTTTCGTGTGTTTGGAGTGCTTATTTGTTCGGGATTTTTGGCAATCAATTTGCTTCCCGCTTGCTACTCTGTTTTTACCAAAAAGTTGTGATTTGTTTGATTGAATTGACCAAGAAAACTTTTCATTACTTTTTATTTTTGGTAAAGTTGTTGAAAGTCAATCATTCAATGTAGAAATTCATTTAAGAATTTTTTTAAAAATAACCTCTTTATTTTCTAAAACAAGGGTAAGGTTGCGTGTGTATGGAAATACTCAAAGAATGGATTTTATGACACTACAAGTGACTATGATGTTCTGAATGGAGAGATAGCAAAGGTGTCATGGGATTCGCTGGTGTCAGTGGTGTGGAACAAAGTTGGAGTGATGAGCCATAAATTCATAATGTGGCTGATATGCCATAATAGACTACTCACACAGATAGATTGGAGAAATTAATAATCATCAAAATCGCCTGCTGTGTAGGAAAAGGAAGGAAATAGTTGAGCATCTTTTCTTTTTATGTGATTACTCTTCGAAGTTGCTTGAAATGATAATAGCATGGATGAAGATCAGGAAAATTCCTAAGCAAAGAGATAGATCTATGAGTCCTACTTCAATGTTTACATCAGCCCAGATTTTACAGACAGATTGTGTATGCTAGTATTAATGGAGTTGTATATCATGTGTGGGAAGAAAGGAACGCTCGTTTCTTTGCCAAGGGAGAAAAGAATTGTGAAGCAACTTAATTTATGAAAGTGATCGGGACTCAGATATGGATGCGCATTTGGTTTCTATACTTCAAGCATCCGAAAATAATGGATCGATGTAACCACTTGAAATGAGATGATTGTAAAAATTTGATGATGTGCAAGATGTAATTAGATATGACAAAAACGAGTGATTTAATCCAAAGAACCTAATAGGTGACTTTTGATGAAATCGGCTCCTATACAACAACAACAAACCCAGTTATCTCATCCAAGATAGGGTATTGAGAGAGTCTGATGTACGGAGCCTTACCCCGATTTGAAAAATCGAGAGACTGTTTCTAGAATGACCCACTTAGTACCTTTGTGAGCACCGCTTTGTACCTGTAATGAAGCAAAAATCGTTAAAAAGCCAATGTGCCGATTAAAACATTTGTACCTGCAAGGGGAAATCGTTAGATAACAAATATACCAATAAAACATTTGGACCTGCAGTGAAAATCGTTAGTAACCAACATAACCACAAAAATATAAAGTCGCGTATACCTGCCAAGTCCCCGAAACGTATAAGTAAAGCACCTGTATAAGTGCGAACACAATATGCACAACAGAAATACTAGACTCACCAAGTCTTAACAGTCTAACACTATACCCTATCCTAACAGGTCTAACACCCTACTCTAATAGTCTAGTACCACAGAAACACTAGAATCACCAAGTTCTCACCTGCTAACACTACACCCTATCCTAACAGATCTAGCACCCTACCTTAACAGTCTAGTACCTTAATCCTCATCCTCCAAGAACTCCTATCTAAGGCCATATCCTCGGTAAGTGATAAGTTAGTCATATCATTTCTAATGCATTCACCCCAACTCTTCTTCGATCTTCCTCTCCTTTTAACCCCACTCACAACCATGCTTTCGCACCTACGCACCGGTGCATCCGCTTCTCTCCTCCTAACATGTCCAAACCATCGTAGCCTGGTCTCTCGCATCTTATCCACGAGTGTAACCACTTTCAGCTTCGCCCTCACCACTTCGTTTCGAATCATGTCTAGCCTAGTAAGGCCGCACCAAAAAAACTAATTTTGTTTGTAAAACTAATTTTGTTTTCAATAATATTTCTAACCTTTTACCAAAAAAACCTGTAAAAATCTGTCTAGCGGAAATATAACACATGTAGTTACTTAACTGGGCGCATGTATCATATAAGACCATAATGAGTACAAGAATCTTATATGTGAATTAAAGGTTACTAAGTCTTCTTGTCTTCTCAAGTAGTGAATATATATATCCGACTCGATAATTTTTGTAAGTATAGATTATTCCAAATAAATCAACCCATGAGAGATAAATCGTGGGATTATATCCCTATCCGCCACTCCAATTGTACGTGTGGCACATGTTTTTTGAAAAAATGAATATATTTCGTTGTTTGATAATAAGGGTGTAAACGAGACGGGTCGAGTGCGAACTGGGCTCGAGTAGTCAATTATGGGGCTCGGCTCGAATCTCGTCGAGCCTCTAGGTCTAAGACTCGGGGACGGCTCGTTTAGAGATCGATACGAGCTCAAGCCTTGTTCGAGCTATGCTCGATTCGGACGATCTCACTTTTCTTGTACATTTAAATATATATTAATCCTTAAATTGTACTAGATATTAAATTACTAAAATTGTATTTGTTAATATTCATATTCTGACTCAAATTTGACTTATATTATCTCCAATTTATCAAGTACATATGTCTACAAAACCCATTAAAAATAATAAAAATAATATGACGAGTCGAATTGAGTCGCATTACCCTCGACTCGAGCTGAATTACACGCCTATTTGATATATATGCCTCATTGAGTCATTGGTATCATGTTAGAAAGATAAGGATAGAATAAAGCGTACAAAGCACGATGATTTTTTTATTATAAATTACCACGATTGCTTTTATAAGAATAAAGACAAACGAATTTTTTTAAGGAAATTAATGGGGAATAAAGTTGAACCCTCCCGGCTTTCATATGGTACATGGCCATCTGATCTATAAATAATCAAGTGCTTGGTCATGGCATTCTCATCGTGCAGATCAAGAACACAACACTTTTCAGCAATATCTACTCACGGTACGGTGAGTCGCAGTTCTAGCTATAACGTTTTCATGCAATGCTATATATGTATCTGTCATACTAATTAACACAATTGTTAATTTTCCGGGAGTCATTAATCACAAGTTACTCCTGGATACTTATGATACATACATACGTACGTAGTACTGACTTGTGAATGCTGGTTGAGATCAGAGGAAATCATTGAGACATGGCTTCTTCACAAGAGGATATTCTGAGCAGCGAGGAGAAAGCGCTAGTGCAAAAGATGAAGGGGGACTTGGACAGCGTAACAAGTACGATCTCTGACCAGAAGATGATCGCGCTGATTACCTTAGGTAACAATGCTAAGAGAGTCGTCTCACTTAAGGAAATACGTACATTTGTTGGGAACTGGCAAGATGGTGGTCCTCCTGTTACCATTCCACTTGGAGAATACGGCCATTGTGCTCATGAAAGTACCCTTCCTGAAGGCTGTAAGGTGGGTGTAGCCTATTCTGCCGGTGGCCAACGCTGGATCTTTGCTTTGCACGTTCCCGTACAGTGGGGACCTAGGACATCAGAACCGCCTTACAACAAGGTGAATATTAAGTATTAACCCAAATGACAAATGCGACATTTGAAATCATTGTTTCTCCTACTTTTGATTAACATGCTTGTGTTAGTTGTGTACATATATTTAATTTGGACGATAAATGGTGTAGCACTATAATTTTAGGATACACTTGTGAAGTAGATTAATTGTAATGACGATTGTGTTTATGGAATATGATTTCACAGGTGTATTTCCAACATGAAGAAGATTCAGATGTTCCAATCGACTGGAAGGATATTGAGCAGAAATTGGATGCGTCTACTCCTCCGACACATTCGATCGTTACCCCTTACTTCTATGTGAACATATGGCAGCACGGTGGCGTGGGTAGATTTGTTGGAGCTTGCCGTGAGCCTTGAGAAAACATCACATAGCATATCAAGTATCAACTATGAACGAGTGCATTATGAAGTACGATCGAACACTTCTAATACGCATACCAATATCACATGCTTTATACCTACGAATGTTTTATGTAGCAAATTAGGAGGGAGACGAGAATAAATCATATGTTCCCTATTACCCAATGATAAATTGAATATTGATAAATAAAGAATGCTCCCCCCACGTACCCATCACTTGAATTTGCCTTGGACACATAGTTGCCCGGCTGTGTAAGTTTGGGATATATACCTATAACGGTAAAATTTTGTACCTATACCTGGAAACAGTCTCCTAATTTTTCAAATCAGGGTAAGGATGCGTACATCAGACTCTTTCTATACCCTATATTTTAGATGAAATAATATTGAGACTCTTGTTACGTTGTTGTTGTTGTTGTTGGGAATAATCCCGATCGGGGTAAGGATGCGTACATCAGGCTCCTATCAACTCTTGTGGACCCTTTTAGTGAGATTCTTCATTGAGCATAAATGTTGTCATGGATCATGATTTTTTTGAGTAAGAGAGAGAAGGGGAGAGTTTGTATTGTGTGGAGTGGGAGAGAGGAAGGAGAAATGTCGAATGGAATAGAGAGAGAGTGGAAGAGTTGGGTTTTGTTTTGTTTGTTTTTTTTTTTTAAAAAAAAATAGTATGTATTTATGTACATGTACGTATTCCTACTACCACGTCAGCGTATTTCCCGCACTTTTTTTGCCACGTGTACTTTACATGGCCGGAAATCTCATCTCCGGTGACCAAGGGACCATTGTTGGCTACGGGTGGCCAAGTAGGGATTATTCCCAGCTATTTTCCAAGTAGAGATTATTCCTGATTATTTTGCCCAAGTAGGGATTATTCCCATCAATTTTGCCTTGTTGTTATAACGTACCTATAACGGTAAAATATAAGTTTGGAACCAAGTTGCCCGGAAGATAAAATACAAGTCCCAGAAAGTGAGTAGCCCGGGGTGTAATAAAATATAAATTTGGGACACTAAGTTGTCCGGGGTATAAAATAGCTATAAAATAGTCTAGGACACTAAGTTACAAGGGACTAAGGGAGTGTAAAAATTCAGCAAGTCTTTGGTACACCGGGTGTACCGGTACACCATGTGGATTTATAACTAATTATAAAGAGACTGACTAATGGCATTAAAAATGTGACTAATGATAAATATGGTCATACTAGTTATAAATCCACAAGGTGTACCCGTACACCCGGTGTACCTAAGAATTTTTGGTAAAAATTAGTCCGCAGCACCCAAGTTATGCGGAAGTGTAAATATAAGTTTAGCACACCAAGTTACACGACTATTTAAAATAAAAGTTTGCAACACCAAATTGTCTGGAATGGTGAAATAAAAGTGCGAAAAACCAACTTGCCTGGAAGAGCCACTAAGTATGGAACATCAACTTGTACAGAAATGTCACGTATAGGTCCATGTAGACCTGTCAAAAACCGTACCCACCCGACTTTTTTAGGGTCACAACCCGATAATTTGGACTCGAACACGAAAGTGACCCGAACCCGCTTGACCCGAAATTGTCTGGGTCAACCGGGTTAGGGTTAGGGTCGACCCGTTTGACCCGCTGGACAAAAATCGTACATTTTTTCTTTTATTTTTTATTCCTTAAAACACTAAAATGATGTATATTAGACTTGAAATAAGCTAAAAT
>ONZK01002653.1:90878-105659 GCA_900322385.1 Pharnaceum exiguum | reverse complement strand
CCTTTCTCTAGGGCATGAAAAGAATTTACGGCAATGCCGTCCTTATAAAAGTCTGTTGGATCGCCACCAAACGAAATACTAACGAGGTCAACCCCATCAGCAATTGCATATCAAAAGCAGACATAATATCTATTTCAGAGCATCTAGTCCTTTTAGAATCGCAAACTTTGTAGACCGCAATTCTAGCAGAGGGCGCCCCTCCGGTAGCACATCCTTTGGCTATCCCATAAAAACTTACATTGTCCACTTTTCTTCCTGCTGCAGTGGATGCAGTGTGGGTTCTGTGGCCTACGATGTCCCTTGCACTGTATCCTAAGCATGTTCTAGCTCCAATAAGTTTCCTGCAAGTTTGTATATTTCACTGTCAATTGAACTTTCCTCTTATCTTTGGCATATGAAAAGAATAGATGATTACTTGTTGCAAGTAAAGTTTCGACCACCCTTGCATACAACTTCCATTTCTTAGGGGGAGGGCCGAAGCCATCATCAGCAAAGCTACGAGATTCAGGCCAGATTCCACTATCAATTACACCCACTTTGGTGTTACTCTCTGCGGCAATGACTACTAAAAAACCTATTAAAGTCGTTGCGAAAAACCCATTATCGTTGGGAAAAACCTCTTTCGCAACGACTTTTTTCGTCGCACTTTCATTGCGCGTGATGGCGTCGCAAAAGATAGGTGCAACGATTTTTTCGTTGCGAAAAAACCTTGGCTTTGGCAACGATTTTTTCGTTGTAATAAAGATGTCGTTGCCATAAATGGCAATTTAGCTTTATTAGACCTTTTGCACAACAGCAATGTCGTTGCAAAAGAGGTTTTTGGCAACGACTCCAAAAAAATGCTCCTCTTTTGCAACACCATTGTCGTTGCAAAAAAGGCTGGTTTTTAAATAAATAAAAAAAGAAAACTAAATGCTTCATGTACTGAGCTATAACAATACACAACTAATTTCCTAACCAAAACAATAAACAATGCAACTAATTACTAATATATCACAAGATTGTCAAAAGAACGTAAATTTCATATATTGAACATTGTATTTACATCATATAATCATGATCCACATGATAAATTTTCTCGAATCCTACTAATTACAATATACATTAATTAAACCTCCCCGAGAAACAAGAAATTCATCCCTCTTAAGACCTTCACCCTCCACAACTGTTTGGCAGAAACTTGTAGAGACCAAGCACATGCACTAGCACCTTCCAACACCTACACAAAGTTCACCTTTTCTTCAGAATAGACAATGAAAGTGAGTACATAAAAGCACAACAACCAAATGGGCGCACCAAGAAGACAACTAGCATAAGAGAGCACAACCATGACTGGGTACATAATGGAAGACAAATTTCTCAAACTGATTTGTTTACATTGAAATTAAGGATGTTCAAAAGCTATCGGTCGTTTTTTTTTTCCTAATGCACTGAAGAAAACTACTAAGATTAATAATTAAAATTATGAAAACCTTTTAATTTGGCTTAATGTAGCGCTCAGGTCTTGTGGTTTAGCTTAATGTAGCGCTCAAGTCTTGTGATTTTCCTAAGTCTATTGATAGTTCACAATAAAAATATGAAGGCAGAGATGACACCAAATGAAATATTGAAGGAGCTTAAGAAGATAGTTGAAACATCAGAACAACAAAACAATGACGAGTGTACAAGAGAATACATAAGAGGAAAAATTAGTTCAATAATCTTACCCCAAGTACGATTTTATAGCACATTGTTGTTTTAACTCTGATATCACAAAGACATTGTCACTGACTCACTGTTAGCATATTCTACAAAGTAAGGAGGACGTGTTAGATATCGCAAGTGTTATTAGATAGTTGGGTCGCGAAAATGACCCAAAAGTCTAGGGCAACAACGCAACACAACGCGAAAGTCTATTGACATGAATCTAGCACTCCTATTTGAGTTGATTGATTAGCCTCTCAATCACTTTATGCTAAATACCAAAGTCTTGCAAAATCACAATCTTCTAAGTATCCTTATCCTTATAATTGTCTCTCCCTTCATTTTAAGGATTATCAAAAATATTAAATACTTGAATCCAGAAACCCATTAAAGGAGATACATTTGCAAGTAGTAAACACTTGCGTTACCGAAAAATTCAGTTACCCATCACTTAGTGTTGTTATATCAAGGAGCATTTCACTTTTGTCAATAGTAATGCTTAATGAACACTAACAACAATCTGCACAAAATTCAAACTTAACTTCACAGCTTCTTTAACAAACGCATAATTCCTTCAAAGAAATACATAACTGCATAGCCCAAAGCAATGAAGCTCACAGACAAGTTTTTCAAAGTTAAAATAAACAAACTAAGACAAGATAGAAATCTGAACAAGCTAAACTATGCAAAGCTAATCGAAAAGATATACAAAAAAGGGCAACTTAGCTTAGGAGAAACCTGCCTCGCATCGCCTGCACACATGCACCTCTAGGTAAAAACCTGCACGAGCAACAATGGACAACAACAGCTTCACTTACATAAAGACAACATTTTGGAAAGAAAAAAACGGAACTACATCTTAACGGAAACAAAAATAGATTAGACAGGATACAGACTAGAATAGAGAAGACTAAAGGAAATCAATCAGATTGAAGCTTCAACACTGAATTGAAACAGATAACCACAAAGCAAATCATTCAACAAAATCACAACTTCACCCTACATCAGCTACCAAATACAAGCAAACCAAGCAAATCATGATCGAGATAAGAGATACAGAGACATTTGGGTGATGATAAGGTGCCACAAAAAATTGAGAGCATCAATCAACACAAAGTGATGTTTAAGCTTCAACAACCCAACAATTTACAAGCTATGTCGCAAACGTCTTAACTTTAATCCCAATAAGTTCATTAACTTAAACGGGTTTAATCAACACAAAAACTAATTACAAAGCCTCATATGATACAAAATCGTAAAAGAAAATCCATCAAAAAGGGGACCCAAATCTATCCCGTCTTCAAAATAGAAAAAAGAAAAGAAAACTGAATTCACATTGGTAAAAGCACAACAAAATGAGCAAAACTAAGAACGCAAAATTATTATGCTGCAAATAGACTAAAATGAAAAATGAACCTTAACTGCAAGGTTTTCTCCTTGAAGAATCTCCCTGCACCGCCTATAGTAGCCGAGGTCCTATGCTCCCAAATCTTATGATGTGATGAATACATCTATTGTCCTGTATATAAAAATAATAAGAAAAACAATATTAATATCAGTACCTTCCATAGCTACTAAATTCCACCAAAAGGGAAAACATAACCGAATAGATGACAGAACATAGAATAGCCAACAAGGGACAAAAAGCTGCAACAAAATAAAAGTAACACCCAGCACAACATGATAGAAACTGAACAGAGAACAGAACAACAAACAAAGGACAACCAACAAAGTATAACATATCATATCAGAACAAGGAATCTGCAAAGAGGACTCGTCAACAAGATACCCAATACAATACTAACTTGTACTAACTACAAGGACTATTCATGTTCATTTTTCAAATTATAGTAGTCTAATATACTAACTACAAGGACATTTCTGAGGTTATAAGGTTGCAATTAAGGGTCACTGAGTCACAATAGACGAGTCATCTATGAAAGCCGCAACATTCACTTTTAAGCTAAAAGTACTTCAACTTGTACAAGTCTTGTACGTCATTTGAGTTCAGATATGACTAATAGATCAATTTGGGATTAGGGAAGGGAAAACGAGTATTTACACAACAGAAAAATCAAAGAGTAGATTGCTGAACTATTGCATTTATCCACTTACAAAATCAAGGAGTATATTGCCCAACAAATTTAAAGTCTGTCTCCTTAACCACTCGGACATACCGACTTGTGCTAGGATCTCTGATCATCACAACTCACAAGAGGCAATAATTTGTGAACACCTAACTGCAAGCAAGGTTGAAGTTTTAGCAAAATACTGGAACTTGTAAAGTCTTTTACACTCATTTACGTTGTTGACAGATATTTAACTGGCTGAACTGCCGAACTGGATCTCAACCAAATATCAATTTAGAAAAATAATTTTGCAAAGCATAATCATACAACGAGTTAAGCCCAACAGCCCACGAAGTACTTACATCATGTTAATTGAGTGCATCTATCTAGTCACAATTGTAGAGGCTGATTAGTCAGTCATTGGCCAAATAATGTGGGCACCACAAAAGAATTAGACCGTGTACAGCAGGGTTCGAACTTGAAGATTCAAAGAATCAATCTAAAACTGGCATAATTAATAAAAAAAAAAGGATGAAAACCCCAATTTAATATAATCCCTAAGTTGTGAAATACCCAATTTGACAATTAAATTAAATTAAATTAAATTGATGGGTGAAGAAATACCTAGAACGGCAAGGATAGGGATGCCGCAGGCTTCGACATGGCTTTCCCAGAAGGTTTCGAGACCCTTCAAAGAGAGGCTAGACATTATAGAAAAGGGAAGGGAGATAGGGAGAGGTACGGATAAGGGGATAAAGAGAAGTAAATGTGTTTTTCCTGGAACAGTTTTTTTTTTTTTGGTAAGGTAAGAAATGGAAGAAGGAATTAGGAGTGTCTCCTCTCGAGACATACTCCCAATCTGTCCTCGTGAAGAATTGTATCCAACTCTCCAGACCATGATACATCCCATAAAATATTGCCACTGATGTTCCTTCCGTAGTTTGCTAGCCAGTCCGCCGCTCTGTTTCCTTCTCGGTAGATGTGCTTGAATTGAATCTTTCTGAAATGCTCTGTATATCTACTAATATCGTCAATGATATTTCTAATTTTCCAAGGTGCTGTAATCTGTTTATTGGTAGTTTGAATAACTGTGATGTTATCTCCTTCAACTTCGATATCTTGCAAGCCTAACAGAAGTACCTGGTGTAGACTATTTCGCAGTGCTAGGGCTTCAGCTTCTAGGATAGAAATGTCTCCCAGATGTTGGGCTCCAGCAACAGTCAATTTTCCACTACTATCTCTGATGACAAATCCTCCTGCCGCAACCTCATTACTCTTCATAACGCCATCTTCTGGGGGCCTGTTTTTCCTGGAACAGTATAGAGAGATAGCAGGTAGATAGATAGTTTTTTCTTTTTCTTTTTTTAATATATGTATCCCCAGTTCCCCACAATCATCAATAAATTTTCTTATTCTCCAATTGTTATTTTCTTCCTATTATTTTAGGTTGAATTTTAATTTTGGGTTTACAGTGTTAAACAAAAGACAACCTATCTGCTAGTAGTTGTTTCAGTAATACCAATGTAGTTAACTCCTTCACTTCCACATCTTACCTTTTAGAAGATACTAAGCTAGTCAGGAGCCCAGGAGTCATGATTTGGTCAGATCAAATGCGGAATGTCGTTAAGTTAGACTAGTTAGTGATGAAGATGTGACGAGAGATCTCTTGCAAGATTATCAACTGGATTTTGCTATCAAAACCCAAAAAAAAAAAAGTGGGCTTCCAAAGCTCCAATATACTATTGATCGGATCAAGCAATTTTAACACAGGAACTCTACAGAAACTCGGCGATTCAATAAATAAAAAAAACACACAGGAACTCTACAGAAATCACCCAAAAAAAACCACTCCACTGCAACAAGCCTAACAAAAAGTAGCAAAACAACCTTATTCCTAGTTCTTCAGAGGATCGAACTACCATGTTTGATAATGTTCTTTGTTTGATACTACTCTATTGTGCAAGTTCCTTGACATACAGACACATTTCAAGCGTCTACCTTATAATTATTCATATGCATTGTTACCAGATCAAAGGTGAACATATGCTGCTTGACAAAGCTAGTAACGGAAATTGGTATTGACATTTCTAATAGACCAGTACAGCAATAAACGATACTACGTCTACTACATAATAATAAGTAACATAACAATATCTAACATCATATATCAATCACGAGCTGCATAAGTTCATGTCTAACATCACATTCAACCTCTAATAGATCAAAGGTGATTAAGTGCTGCTTGACAAAGCTAATAATAACGAATATGTATTGACATCTCTAATAGAACAGTACAGCATTAAAAACGATACTAGTACATAACAATATATAACATCATATACGAATCACGAACTGCCAAAGTTCATGTGTAACATCACATTCAACCTAGCTAAGACTATCTAAGTGAAAAAAATATGGAGGATATTTAAATACAAATTGGGCTTGTGAAGACTAAAGTTTAGATAACTAAGTCCAAAAACAAAAGCAATGGAAGGAAATAGCGACCATACGTCCATACGGAAATAAATTGGCCATTTTGAACACAAGTCCGTTATTTGAGATCCATGAGAAACGAAACTTGGTTCTTTTTACGTAATAATGAGCATTTTTTTATTTTAAGGGAGTGCAAATGGTTATAATAATTAAACTACATTGAAATAAATCAATTGTCTGACACAATATAAAAAGTTAAAAATTTATAAGACAAATTTGTGTGAACCTCATTTCATACATGAGAGTGGGTAAAAAGGGTCATTAACTCATTATGTGCCGATTGATCATTTGTATGGTCGATGTGGGTCATTATTGTGTAGTCGAAGGGTCATTATTAGAACACAAAGAGGAGAGTCATTGTACGAGCCCAAAGCCAAGTGAATATAAATAAAACTTTTGATAAAAAAAAAAACAATAAAACTTTTTTTTTAGATAAAAAAAAAAAGACTTACTTAGAGCACAAAAAGGAGAGTCATTGTGGACTAAAAAAACCCAAGATAAAACAATTGGATTATGTAATTTGAGTTGGACTAGTAGAGAGCCATTCTTTATAACTAAATTTGCAGAGCTGAATTAAATTGAATTTCTTATAGTTATAAAGGATAGACCTGTCAAAATTTATGTCTTGCATGCTCTTGGACTGAAAAACATGGATAACTCTCTCACAAGTTTATTCAAACCTATATTTAGTAGCTATTATATGTGAATTGAATTTAAGTTCAGTTCATCTTGTTTCTTTTGATCGCAATAAGTTGTGACACCTTTATCTATTTGTAATTGTTTAGATTATTAGGAAGGTCTCAATTTCATAAAACCCAACTATTGATATGGTTTTAATAAGAAATTAAACATTAAGAAAAAATCCAGCTCAATTAAGTTTAGTTGAAAAGAACATGCCTCCTAAACCTTTAAGGCATTGAAGACTTCATCCAACCTAACCTTCAAAACAATGTTAGTATGTAGCTCACAAGAAGTACTTCCAATATTTACCAAAAAAATCAAAATGACTAAAGAGATAAGGAGGAATAAACACAAAAGGCAAAAATAAAATAAAAAATTGTGAAAGATATTTGTTCATCAATCTTACTCATAACTTTTGCTATCATTATTTTTTATAAATAATTTCACTTATTTGTATTCATTTACATTTTATTTTATTACAATATACTTTTTGTTACGGGTGAACCAAATAAATACTTAAATGGAACCTAATAACCTTGATTTTTTTTAGATAATGTTGGTTAGAATAATAAAGACCTCTCAAAAATAAAAGGTTGAAATAAAAGGTTGCCTAGTATTAAAGGATTTTCTTGGTGTGTCATTATTGTAAGTACATGAATTCATACATTATGCTTATTTGTATTTAAAAAATAATGGGCGCGTTTGGGGTTGAGGTAAAACAGATGTGAAAGTGCTTCCTGCAGCTGCAATGAAACGGACTTTCAAAAAAACAGCGGTTGAACGCAATTTATTGACAGCTGCTAATAGGGTGTTGTAGAGTCTACCGCAACGCACTTCACTTGCAAAAAGACACCTTTACCCGTTTCTATTTTCAACTGAACCCCACTTGTTGTCAGAAATTGTAAGACACCCTTGCACAATGTCTAGTCATAAAAAACTCTGACTACGTGTGCTATATAGTGAGAGTTTAAGACTCATGGACTTAATAGTATAATACTCCCTCCGTTCCTAAACTAAGTTCCACCCTTACAAATGCACAAGTTTTAAGAAAATGTGTATTTGGAAGAGATATGACCTATTTACCATCAAGTTTTAATGAAAATAACAAGAGGTGCATGTGGGGAGAATGGTATGGGATAGGAAGGGTAAAGTGGTAATAGAGAGTGTGAACACACCAAATTTCTTACCAAAATGAGAAGGTGGAACTTAGTTTAGGAACGGAGAGAGTACTATTATGTACGTAGTAGTTCTTTTTGATCGAGAAAGCTACTATTACGGCAGAGTTTTTATGTACACAGTACAAGTTTACCAATAGCAATATACGGACTATGAAGTATTGAAAATCAATGATTTCCATTCGTAATTACATGATCAAAATTTTCTATTATACATTAACAAATTGTTCATGAAGAAAACAATATTTGTTGAATTATTTATTATATATAAGTATATAAAAACTCATAATAAGAGAGTACATGTCTAATATTGTCATTTTACTCTTCCTAACAAAAATGACAGCTACTTTCTCAATTAGTGTTCCAAACAGTATACTGCTTTCACTGACAGCTACAGCACGTCCACAACACTTTCTCTGCAGCACCGTCACAGCTACAACACTTGACAACAACCCCAAACTCACCCAATATGTACTTAGCACCGTACACCTCCCTTTGTACAAATTCCATACAATTATGTCACATGTTTTTTTCCAAGGGCTACAAAATGTGAATTAACATTTGATAATGAAATAAGTTTTTAAGCAAACTCTTGTAAAAATTGAAAACTCGGGCCATGTTCGAGATCACTTTGAATTTTCAGTTTTTGGTTTTCAAATATTTTCAACTAAGTGATAATGAAGTTACGTTTTAAATTAAAACATTTGGTAAGGTATATCTTGTTATAATTTTCAAAACTGACAAGATAAAATATGAAAACTAATTTTTCTAGTTTCCACAAATTTGTTTTTAGTTTAGAAAAAAACAAAAAATTGGAAATTTAAAACGATGTCAAACAAGGCCTTAAGTTTGAGGTATAGAAATAAGTCCACAATTTTTTTTAAAAATAATATAGTACTTTTTTTTACAAAAGAAAAAAGACATGTGTTTTTGTATTTGATTTCCCTATTGAGATAGACTGTGGTGTTCCTCTCCGAAAGTAGCAAAAACTTCTTCCAAGCAAATTCCATTTTTCATTGGCCTTCCAAAATAGCAAACCTGGTCTATTGGGTTTACCAAAATGGTCAAATGAGGTCACATGCCAGCATGTGCTATTACCATTTGGAGCAAGTGTATGTCCCCTCAAATCCTTCAAAGGCTGCTTCCCGTCACCATTGAATATTGATCATAGTTAAGCTAACAACTTTTATGCTCCTTAGGCCATAAATGTTCTACATGAGACACAGCAGCACACTTTTAGCAACTCTGTAACAACATATTGCTTAATTTATCATCTCCCATGCCAAGTCCATGTGACTAATTTCAAAAAGACCACATAAAAAATTTGGAAATTCTAATTGGCATTTAGACGTGTTCAACGGTAATTGGTCCGCTAAAAGCTTCTAAAAGTTCACTAGGCAAATAGGCAATATTTTTAGTAATCGATTTCAGATATTCATAAAGACCAAACAATGTAGCAAATAGCTTGAAAACCTTCGATTACTTTTTATTTTTGGCAAGTTGTTGGAAGTCAATACTTTGATGTAACAATTGGTCAATCTTGTAAATAATCTCTCTATTTTCTTAAACAGGGGTAAGGTTGTGTACATCCTAACCACGAGCACCCTCATTAAATGTGAATTACTCGATTGTTGTTGTTGTATAAAGAGCAAACAATGTACGCAAAGTGGGGTACACAATCGGCGCACAACTCAAGTGATTAGTGTACATGATGGCACTCTTTGCAATTAGTAAACCTCAAATAATAAGATGAGATAGTAAATAGGCAATTATATTAGTAACTTAGGGTATGTTTTGATCGGCTAAAAATATCTGAAATAAAAGTGCACCGAACTGAAAAAAACTGAAGTGAATTAAAAAACTGAAGATAGTTAAAATTATAACTAAAACTGAAGTAAAAAAAAAACTGAACTGTAGCCGTGTAACACTATCGACGAACAAACACAACCTTAATTAGTGATTATACTCATGTTCTTTGGTCCAGAATTATTTTTTCACTTTTTTGTATTTGAACTAATTAAGAGTACTAAATTGAAAGAACGATAAACTTTGCTGGATGGTCCAGTACCTATGAAGTTGAAAGAATTATCTCCGTCTTTTCATCTTTAGGTGAACCTTACAATACTTCTTATTTTGATGAAATTGTTGGAAGCCAATACTTCAATACAGCAATTGGTCAATCTCGGAAACAAACTCTCAGTTTTCTTAAACAGGGGTATGGTCGCGTAGGGGTATGATTGCGTACATCCTGGCCCCGAGCATCCCCATTGAATTGGATGTACACTTGATTGTTGTTGTTGTTGTATCAAAATGGCTAATAGAACCTTCCAGTACTTTTTATTTTGGTGAAGTTGTTGAAAGTCAATACTTCAATATAACAATTGGTCAATCTCGCAAACAACCTCTATATTTTCTTAAACAGGGGTATGGTTGCATACATTCTGACCTAAGCACCCCAATTGAATGTAGATTTACACACGGCTGTTGTTGTTGTTGATAAACTTTGCTGGAATTGAATTGAATTTATTATTGATTACAAGTTTTAGAGTAATATCATTGCTAAAAAAAACTTATTTCTAACGCTATCTTTTGTTCATCTATAATGTTAGTCTAGTTCAGTTCAATTTTTCTTAAAATTCAATTCAATATATTTTTTTAAATTTAGTTCAGTTTAGCCTTTTCAATTCTATTCAAATCTTAACTGCGAACAAAACACACAATAAATTTAAACTAAGTAGTTGTTAGAATGAGTTATTAGATTTAAATTTCTAAAAAAAAAAATTATGTGTAAACCCATTTATACATAAAACAAAGTAATTAATGACCAATAAAATATGTCTCTAATGAGCAATGACCATCGAATAGTGTCATGTATGAAACGGATTTACAAAATTTCTTTGTAAAAAGAAAATATGAGAGATTTAACTCTCCTCTTCTTTTTTTTAAATGATGAAGGTGATTCCAAATCAACATAGACGCCGTAAAGTGTTTCTCAATCTGGAGTACGATTTCAAATCACTCTATTTTGGGGGTAATGGGGTAGCACAAAAGGTAGAAATATTAATTTCATAATCATAAACTTTACCAATTGGAGTACTGAGATATTTTGTGGAACTTTGCGCCCCCATGTTGTTTCATATTGCCACTTAGCACGACAGATATTTTCAGACCACCAGGAAAGATACTAATATCTTCAGAATCAAAAGCCAAATAGGCCACGTGTCCCTCCCTTGTTTGATTATTTTTTCATTTCTCTTTTCTTTTAAAATCTAGTGACGGCCATCCCACTGTCCCGAAACAACACGCGTCGTCCCCACACGTCACGCCACGTGCTGCATTCCCAATACCTGATTTAGCAAGCTCCTTTCACCCACTCACGTCCTTCCACGTGCCCCCCTCCTCTCACACTCACAACACATATATATACTGCCTATCATTGTCTTAAAACCCCCCATATGTCTTTTACCCGTTACCAAATCCTCAATATATCCCAACATAACGTACACTAGTAACTAAACTACCTTCTTAACCTTAGACCTTGTCTCCTATGTAACACTCATGAGCTGTTTTAATCCTTTAATCTTTGAGGAGGTGATCTTATTATTTAGCTATTATTATCTACACAAAAAAACTTTTGTAGTAAAAATACGTCGTGGTCGAGGAGGTCTTGGCCTAGCGGTAAAGATATGACTTCGACTCAACGTCTTAGGTTAAGTTACTCAGGAGACATCCTAAATGGAGGGGTGGAACTAGAACCCGGGATATTAAATGAGAGAATATTATTGCTAGTATTTGAGCATATGAAATGGGATTTGACAACCCTGTGTGTAGCAGCACGGGTGAACCGTAAGCTCAGGGCGGTAGCCAAGAGGATCCTGTGGAGGGAGCTTTGTATGTTCCGAGCACCGCGGATGGTCAGATCCTTGGTGACGGGTTTACCTGGCTCACGGATAGGCGGTGGGTGGCACGCGCTAGCCAAGTTGCTGTTTTTTTGTTGTGGGTGTCAGTCAACTCGCAACTTCAAGCTCGAAAACAACCTCTCTGGTCATTTCTTAAAAGCGGCTCGATTCTCAAAGACCTCAGGTAAGAGTTTTCTAACCAAGAAAGGTAGGGAAGATCTTCTGTACGTAAGTGATCCTTGTGAGCACACACTGGCTGAGAGTCCGGATGATTTAGGGGTGTATAGAGGGGTGTTTATGGGATTCATGAGGTCAAAGACAAGAGCTTGCTTAATAGGAAGGCAAGTACAGTTGGAAGAGCACGTGAGATGTCCTTACTGCGGTGCGCGTGTGTGGAGCATGACGACAGCTAAGTTGATCCCGAAAAGTGCGGCTAGAAGACTGGGGACGCATGATGGTGGGCTTGAATATTTTGTCTGTATCAACGGACACTTGCATGGCGCGTGTTGGTTAGTGCCCTTGTCGAGTGATGAAGAAGGTAGAGGTAGGTTATTAGAGGATGATGAAGAAGAAGAGGAAGATGAAGAGGATGGTACTGATTTGGGTGAGAATCATGTGAATGGTGAGAAAGAATTTCGAGAGTATGATAGTACAAGTTCTGCTGGTGATGATCATATTGTTCTTAGAGATTTTACTACTGTTTTTAATTAGGATTGGATAAATGATTGGATTTTTGATTCCTTTGATTTGACTCATTCCATGTAGCTCACTGAATTTTGATCCATTACAGAGCTCATCGTGATGTATATTTTTCTTCTCATTTATGGTTTTTTTTCCCCTTACCGTATTGTGTGTCTGCGACTTTCGATCCAATTGTCTTCAAAAAGGCTTCGTCAAACTCTAAAACTATAACTGCTTTCGGATCTGGTCTTGTTTTTGGTTTCTCGTGGGTCAATGGGTCATCTCGAAAACATTCTTTTTTCCGGACAGGCTGCGTAAAACAGACCTCACCAGAGATGAAATAACACTGGTGGTTGTTGTTGGATTTGTTCAAAATCATAAAACTACACGTTCAACCCATGGAACTAAAATGTTTATCATTCGACTTTTACCGCTTTATTGCTTATCTTAAGTCCAAACTACTTGAAATATTACCAACAACAAAAAATATAACAAAAAATGTATATCTTGTCAGACAATGCGTTAATACAAGCGGCCAAAAAAAAACCCCGACAAAATTCTAAGAAACTCGACCTCGTGTACATTTGAGGCCAGAGTTTCCTCTCCTCTGGTTATAATGCTAACATGTTCAGCTACAACCTCAAAATGTACACTAAATGCGCACTACAAAACCTAGAAGAACCTACAAAACTTGAGATTGATAATGAAGGTGGCGTTTTAGCTTAATAGTTAATATTACCTAGCATTTATAGATTTGTTTGATTGTCATCAACTATCTCATTCACAGTGAACTCATGCAAGTCTTGATACATTTTCTTCCATTGGTTAACCATCTGCAGGGCCCTTTTGCAATCCGATTTCAGCCGTTCAACTTCCATTTCTGATGCAGCTGTAGAGCCTTGTTGCTGAACCACAGAAAGAGAATGCTGGTAAAGTTAGCTACCACTATACTAAACAAAACATAAAGCAAATGAAGGAAAATTGAATTTGAGCAAAATCTTATTTTAAGGCAAAAGCTGTAACTAATCCATGATTTCATTAGAAATCGAAGAAAGCTTCTTTCCAGTTTTTTTTTTTTAAAGACGGAAACATATCTTGAAAGCGGAAAATGGACAGAGCAAAATATATCAGAATAAAGCTAATCACCTGAATTTCTTTGATTTGGTTGTTCATCACATGCTCCATGATATAAGAAACATTTGGTACATTAGGAGCAGGACAACCAATAAAAACTTTTGTTCCCAGTTCCTCCTCTGAATTTGCATATTTTTGAAGTGGCATAGGCAAAACAGAGGGGTTTTTTCTTCCATGAGAAGCTTGAGACTTCAATATTACCTCTGGACATGAAATGACCATAATGTTCGTCACAGGACCTGTCAGAAAAGAAGAGAACTCAAATTGTTGGTGGTTGATGACTATATGGAAAGGCTTTATTAAGACTGTTCTTTTAAAAGGAGCAATAGGGGGAACCAGGGAACCAAGGCCTGAAGGTCGAAATGAGAAATTCTACATTGCAAACACATCCAAAATGCCTACAGACACAGGCTAACCATGCTCAAAAGTCAAGTGACTAAACAAAGCTTTTAAAGCCAGCTCTAGCCAATGGGAAACTCTAGTATAACTTGGAAGTTGGGACACATTAGAAGACTACAAAACACGCAGATTATTCTTTTGTCTCATAGCAAAAGATAAAATATCCAACATTCAAACTTCAGCAATATCCTAACATGACAAAATGTCCAGATAAAACTCGCTTAAAAGATAAATGTGTATAAATCTTATCCTGACACCAAGATAGATCCTTGTTATCATCATATGCATAAATCAAAACATGTACTTAAGCCATGTATAGTAATCAAACCAAAATGGTGGACAAATGTATAGTTATCATCATAGGGTACTCATTTGCACACCGATTTTTCTTATTATGTTCACCGTTTTTCTCTCCTTTTTCCCATATTACCCTTTTGATGAAAAAAAAGAAGAGAAAGAGAGCCCTTCAGCAGTTTTTCCTGGCGTTTATGTCAAGTGCTTGTCAATGGCGTTTATAAGCGTGTACTGCATCATTTCAACCATGCGAAGGCTTTTTAAAAAATTGAA
>ONZK01002653.1:55710-74266 GCA_900322385.1 Pharnaceum exiguum | reverse complement strand
ACATAATTCTTGATAGTGTCAAATTTGTGAGTTTCAAGACATGTGAATGTGTACTCTAAGTTTGAGGATTTTGTGATCTGGGTTTGTCTTGGAGTGATCAAATATGTCTACTTTCTGTCTAAAGATTGGAACTTTAGGCTATTAGTTGGCAAGTAGCTATTATTAGTAAATATGGGTTTTATTTTAACAAGTAGGTGGGTACATTAGTTTTGAAGCATTTTATGATCTGGGTATGTCTTGGAATTATCAAATTTGGTTTCTTTTTGTGTGTGGTCTACTTTTGATAGCTTAAAGATCAAAACTTTAGGGCGTTTAATTTATTTCATGTTCATATACCTAACATGCCAATTTGTGGGTGGGTTGCTTACTTATTTGAGTCATAATAATAAAGGTTGAAGCTCTTCTTAGTGCATTATTAGTCTCAGAAGTCAGAATGCCCTTAAACTTTTCTTTTTGTTTGTCTGTTTGTGTAACTTTGATATCTGAAAGATTAGAACTTCAGACTATTAGAACATTGTTTGTTTATGCATTTTGATTGTATATCATAATGTATGGGTTGGTAGCATGTGTTTTTTTGTTGTTTTGAAAAGGGGGTTGTTAGTTTGTTAGGTAATTGAGTCAATCTTTTAGAGTGTGCTTATGGTTTTCATAATATGTGAGTATGTGATTTTGTCTGCCAAATTAATAGTTCTTAAAATAGAATTTGGGTTTTGCTTTTATGTGATTTATTACCAGCTGAAAGTTATGAACTTTAGGCTATTTGAAACTTTGTGATCATACTTCTCTTTGAGTTCTTTAGAGATTTGAGTTTTAAAGCTTTCTGAGCTTTGGTTGTTTTTTCCCCTCTTCAATGGAGTGTCCTGAGTTTTCAGATGATACTACAGTATTAGCAGGTGTATGTGTTTCTCTACAGAAAAGTTTTGGCTTTATGTTATGTACTTGTGAATGAAAGTGCAGCAATTGTTTTCTTTACTAGTTTATTAACATAATCTTCATACATTTCCCGGTAGCTGCGGAGATTCATTGATGTTGCTTTTCTGGTGTCCTGACTCCTGAGTAGTGAGCAGTATGCGACTTTATTAGCTCACTTCCTCTAACTCTAAATCGCAGGTGATTTGTATTAGGGAAAGGACATGGCTGCCTTTCAAGATATTGCAATTTCAGCAGCAGTTAATCTTCTGTCTGCGATAGCTTTCCTCATTGCTTTTGCTATATTACGTCTGCAACCAGTGAACGATAGAGTATACTTCCCGAAATGGTATCTAAAGGGGCTTCGTGGCAGTCCATCTCACTCTAGAGGTTATGCTACCAAATTCGTCAACTTGGATTTTAGAATGTATTTGAGGTTCCTGAACTGGATGCCAGAGGCATTGAGAATGCCAGAACCTGAGCTGATTGAGCATGCTGGACTTGACTCTGTGGCATATATTAGAATTTATCTTCTCGGGTAAGTATGTGATGCATCATTCTCATTATGTTGATATGAATGGTGAACATGTCAGAGCCTTTGCTCTCGTGGATGACTTAATTATAGGCATAGCACTAGGGAGCTGTTACTTCAATGTTGAATCTACTAAATGTTCTCTTGGTGATATTTCTGTTATTCTTGCTGCTGAATCTTCCGTACTAGTTCTTTTCTGTTTTATTTAGTTTTAAGGAAACAGAGACATCTTTTGAGGGTATTAAAATTGATGGAAATTCTGGATACGCCTGTATGACCCGACCCACACTCCTACGTTGGTATATTGACTAACCATTGAGGCATTGAATCTGATATTCGCATTATACATGGTTTGATTGCATATCTCATTGAAATTCCTTTTAATATTTTTCATGAGCCTCACATTCTTTCATTCAGATTATAAAAACTGCTGCTCACATCCTTTTTTTTTCTTTTTTGTGATTTTGTGCTAGAGGGGCCTTCCCTTTTCAACTTTTGTTAGCTATACTTCTGTTGGAATTCTGATGTTCCAAGGTCTTCTAGAAATTATGATTCAAGACTATGCTTCTCGTGTAACCTAAAAAAACCAAGTAAATATCCATTGCTCTGGTGTACTCTGCCCCCGGAAAAGTCTGACCCCCTGTAGCAATTATATGCATCTGAATCCTCAATTTTGCCATCCTTGTCAGAACAGTTTAATAGCTAGTCAAGATGTATCATTCTTCCATCAAGTTGCCATAGCTCGTCTGGCATGGCACATTGTGTGGCCAAAGAGATGCTTCAGCAGTCAACATGCAGAGTAGATTGCTTTTGTAGCTGGAAAAACAATGACCCAATTAGTCCAATATTTACGAAGTTTAGTTTGTGTGAATGCTTTTTATAGAACTGCAGATCATATTTTTCATTTCTTCTATCAATTGTTTTGACATGCTTACCTTTTAGTTTATTTTAAGTTGCAAACTTCAATGATTTCACTAACGTGGAATTGAATTAAATTGCTTGCAGACTGAAAATATTTGTTCCAATTGCCATGTTAGCTTTTGCCGTTCTGGTGCCGGTAAATTGGACCGGAAAGTTTTTGGAAGGCTCTCATGACTTAAATTTCAGTGAGATTGACAAGTTGTCTATATCAAATATTCCGCTAGGATCAAATAGGTATGATTTGATGCTTACAGCCTACATGTTTCTCTTTGAGGGGACCTTGAATGTTTTTTTTCTTTTGTGTATTCTGCTGTCCTTCTGCACTTGCTCTGGCTGGACAACTTTGGTATGACTTGTCTGTTTAAGTTCGTAAGTTGTTCATTGCTTTGGAAAAGGTGGTATTAGTCTAGAAAGAATGACAGTAGAAGATTGAAGTTAGTGTGTAGGCTTCTGAAGATAAACTGTAGAAAACCGATGCATTCGTGGAGCATTGATCGTTCTGCCGGAATAGCCATAGCAGGAGGCCACTTACTGTGGTGCTCTGCCTATATCTGGGATTATGTTTTGTCTAGTATCAATTTTGAGTATGGCTTAGTGATCAGACAATTATTGTCAACTATCTGGTACATAATTTGGTGGGTGATCAGACAACTAGTCTCAGTTTTCTGGTACATAATTTGGTGGGTGATAATGGTGGAAACTGGAGAAGCTCTGTTGGTACAAAATTTTCTGGACTAGATGAGAAAGAAAGGAGTCATTTCCCCCTTTTCATGAAGTTTCTCAAATTATTGATGAACCTGAAGACTTTTTTCGTTGGGTAATTCCACTTTAAGGCAAGTTGGTTGTCCACTTAGTGCCTTTCAAAGAAAAAATATGTTGTGCATTTAGTGGTTTTGTTTTCAGCCGCCCATAAAGTGGTGATGCCAACATCCTAACTCTCAGTGCATTAACCATTTGCACAAAACCAGCTTTTCAGACCAATAGCATATTTCTACTTATCGTGAGGTGGACAGTCTCTTGGAAGAATTTTGGTGACTACTCAGTTTAATTTGTGCAGCCAGGCAAAAAGCACGTGGCATTGGCTTCATAAAGGGAACTCCATGATCCATAGATTCTGTACTGACCTTCACTTGTATTCTGATAAGTGATCAAGCCTTTCAGACTATGACAAGCATCAAGAGTTTAGAATTGGAAACTGGGATAGACACGTGATTACGTGAAACTGGAAAAGAGGAATGAATCAGGAAAGGTCTTGTTATTTGGGAAAAATAAGATCTTAGACTGTCAGAGGCTCAGAGGGCATTTTCGATGTCCCCTGGGACAAAAAAGATTAGCTTTCTGGATTTTTGTAGAATGTTGGTCAGTTGTCTGCTTGGAGTCTTGGACAAGTGCGAGTTATTTATTCCCTTGTTTTATTATGTTGTTCTATTAAAAAGAAAAATTATGTTTGTTTATGTTCCGGTGATATTAGATTGAGAATAAATCTGTTTATGCTCCACTCATCATCTAATTGTGGTCTCCTGCAGATTTTGGGCTCATGTTTGTGTTGCATATGTTTCCACATTTTGGGCATGCTATATGCTATATCAAGAATATAAAATAATAATGACCTTAAGGCTGGAATTCACTGCTTCTTCAGAGCGACGCCCAGATCAATTCACTGTAAGTATTTCTTACTTCCTTTTAAGAGAGGTTGGTTTTGGTAATTATTTTTGGAGTTTTTTTTCTTAATAATGAACAGTTTTGGAGGGAATTCTAATGCATAGGGTTCAATGTGGGAAGGCATACACATGGATCAAATGAGTTTCTGCCTAATTACATATGCAAATAGTGTCTTGTACTTGTATATTAGGAGAAATAGCTGCTGATGTTTGTGTGGCTGTTGTTTGAACCTTCTATAAGCTGTCTACTTGACAGCTTCTTTTAATTTTCCAGGTCCTTGTGAGAAATGTCCCTCCAGATCCTGATGAAACTGTCAGTGAGCATGTTGAGCATTTTTTCTGTGTTAATCATCCGGATCATTATCTCTTAAATCAGGTATGTGCTTCTCTAAAGAGCTGTGGCTATGCAGAAGTTCTCAATTTTGTGGTGGATCAATTTAATGGAATGAAACTGGGTCAGTGGAAAACACTTTTTCTCATTCGATTTAGAGTGGAAGTGTCCATGTCTGTTGTATAGTTGTATATAGTTTGAAAGTTTATTTGTTTGGATACTGTATAGTTTGTTTTGGAAAAAAAAAACAGCTTTGGTTCACAGCATCACATGGTGGCTCGTCTTATCAAATTGACACCATTCTTTATCTGTGCACTACACATAGTTTACTTCAATTTGTTTTATATAATCTGATATTAATAGAAGTTCATGCTTTCATCAAGATAAATGCACAATTGTTGATAGGGTTCGGCGTTGGTGCAATATGCCTATATGTGATATTTCACCTTATTTTGATTGTGTGAATATGGATTTTGTCACACTTAATTTCTGCCCAGTTCTGTTTTACTCACAATTTGAGAGTTTGGTGGCTATTCAGACATAGGAACTGAAGTGGAGATAGTTTTTGGTCAGACATTTGACTGACTCATCCATTGCCTCCAAAAAATTCTAATTAACTCTAATGTTTTTATGTGCTATATGAAGAGTTGACCTTTTTTTCTCGGCTTATCTAATTGCTCTTGTTGTGTTCTCGTGTTGTTTTTATAGGCTGTATACAATGCAAATAAATTAGCAAAGTTGGTCGACAAAAAGAAGAGTCTGCAAAATTGGCTCACCTACTACCAGAACAAATTTGAGAGAAAGCCTTCCAAAAATCCAACTGTTAAGGTACACAACTATGAAATTAAAAGTATAGCTACCATATACCCCCCCTTACAAATATATCAAGCACAACTACACAAACCTAAATTCAAGTTTCTATAGACAGGTTTTTGTGGTCTTTGGGGCTCTCGTGTGGATGCTATTGACTATTACACCAAGGAGATTGAGAAACTGAATGAGCAAGTAAGTAGTTTCTATATTGCGTCTACTGTTCCATCTTGCTGCTTTTACTTGATCTAGCAACTGTCACGTAAAGCTGGATCTGTCATGAGTGATGGTACTATATTTCCCTCTACTTAGATGGATTTAATCTTGGTCTTAGTTCCCCCCGAAGTACAAGTTCTTTAGGTCACAATTGTTGCTAAATACTTCCAGAATGCTGAAGTAGTCTCTGGCTATGGGTTTTGGTACAACAATAATTTGTTGAGTTCAGCAAGAACAGCTTGATCCCTTTTTTTCTTTCTTCAACTTTTCCTATAAAATTTTATTTTTGCAAGAACAGCAAGTCCTGCATCTACATTTGATGCTGGAACTTTAACTCTAAGCATGGAGATAGTGGGCTAAGAAATAACACAATATGTTTCAATTTCCAATATTCATCTTCAGCTGTGCTTTTGGTTACTCCGCTAGTTCCTTTGGAAGTATCCTCCATGTTTCAATATTTTATGTTGAGTCCTTGTTGTGCAATATATTTTTTTGTTTAACCAATCAAGATATAATTCATGTGAAGTGCTTTCTCTTTACTCCTTGCGAATCATCTAATTGATTATATTTGATATCATATAGGAACAAGCTGAAAGGGATAGAGTTCTGAGTGATCCAGAATCTATATTACCTGCGGCATTTGTCTCATTTAAAAGTAGGTGGGGTGCTGCTGTCTGTGCCCAAACTCAGCAATCAAGTAACCCTACAAAATGGTTAACTGAATGGGCTCCAGAACCAAGTGATGTTTACTGGAACAATCTCGCCATACCGTATGTTGAACACAATCTTCGGAGGCTGCTAATGGCTGTTGCTCTTTTCTTCCTCATATTCTTCTTCATGGTGCCAATAACATTTGTCCAGTCTCTGGCCAACATTGATGGGATTGAGAAGGTTTTTCCTTTCCTGAAGCATATGATTGAAAAGTAAGTTGACAATCTACTTTACTTTTCTGTTGATCTAGCATTTTTAATGTTTTATGATAGGTGAGGCTGGAGAGGGCTACTTTATCCAAGATTTACAAGGAACAAGACATCCTTGCATTCCTTTTCTGTTTCTTGGAAGAGGGTTCACTACTATTCTGTCACCAGTTTCTTCTTTGGATAGAAAAATAATCTTTTATCAATTAACCATGAATATGTTTTAACAAGTCCTTCTTTCTTAAGGTCATAAAAAAATTACAGCGTGCGCCAACTGCGCTGGATAATGGAAAGAGGATAGTCTGTCACCAGTCTAAAAATTCATAGTTGGCTTCACTACACTTATCTACACTTGCAATTCGTAGTCTGTCGCCAGTGTTACAACCCTGCTCCTAGTTTGTAGAATCAAAAGCAATTGTATTGTGAATTGGATTTGTAGTACGAAATATGCTGATTTGAGTCCGAAATTCATATGGTAGTTAAGCAATTCATGTGACACTGTCGTCTGCCTGCTACTGATTAAAGTTCACAACTACTCTACCACTGTGGATAATTGAATCTGCAGATATGCCTTTTTATATCCAGATTTTTTTTTTCTTCTTCTAAAACTAGAATACGTCCAAAATTTTCTGTTGGGCTGATGGTTTTTAAAAGATAAGTCAATATTTATCAATAATTAAATTGAAGGTACATGAGAGGAGATGATGAGAATTCCTATCCGAAAAGATTTACAAGTTTCTCCATTACGTTGCGAAGTAGTTTAGGAGTACTTCACTGCGAAGTAGTTTAATTTCCTACTTGAAGATTATCTCATATTTAAGAAATTCTCTTAAATGACTAAGATACCCTTACCAATCATTAACACCCAACCAATCTATTCCCTCTTTGGCTCATCCACCCTCTTTCTTGCAACTAAAAACTTAAGGGTAGAATGGGAAACCAAATGAATTTTGTTGTCTACTTTAGAAAGTGGACAATTAAGGAACTCTAAAAAAGGAAATACTTGACGCTTAAACTTGGACCGGGGCAGAATAACACTTACTTCACCTTTTTCCCAAATGGAACAACTACCTCTTGATATATGTTTGAAGTGGAGGTATCTGCTCCCACTTTTTTTTTGTTTGGATTTTTAATTGATCTTGAATAATTTTGTTGATATCAACTCTCAAGCTAATTTTTTATATTGTAAATTTCTAGGGAAAAAGTCAAGTCATTTATTCAAGGGTATCTTCCTGGGATTATATTGAAGGTGTTCCTCCTCCTTATTCCAATGGTCATAATGTTTATGTCAAAGATCGAGGGCTACACCTCATATTCATCTTTGGAGCGAAGATCTGCTGCAAAATACCACTTGTTTATACTTGTTAATGTGTTTCTTGGAAGTATTACCTTTGGAACAGCATTTCAGCAACTCCATAAATTTCTGCATCAGTCCCCCACTGAGTAAGTGATATTTAGCTCAAGTATGTTCTGGTAGCTCTTTTTAATTTTTGATACCTCCATGAAGAATGTTGCTGATGTCCTTAGATGGTCATGTCCTCGATGGACATTGAGCCGTTGATCAGAGTTGAAAGTGAACTGACATCGGTCAACCTTTAAACCATGTTGGTTGATGATCATGTCCTTAGATGGTCATGTCCTCGATGGACATTGAGCCGTTGATCAGAGTTGAAAGTGAACTGACATCGGTCAACCTTTAAACCATGTTGGTTGATGATCATGTTATTTATATCCATCCATTAATGCTAGATGCCTAGATTTGTTGAT
Organism: Pharnaceum exiguum; assembly: GCA_900322385.1. Taxonomy (NCBI): domain Eukaryota; kingdom Viridiplantae; phylum Streptophyta; class Magnoliopsida; order Caryophyllales; family Molluginaceae; genus Pharnaceum; species Pharnaceum exiguum. The sequence continues at coordinate 66,202 of ONZK01002653.1, read as the reverse complement.
CAGATGATGACTATGTTTGTCTTTGGTTCTTTAGACCTCTGCCAAGTGTAATTGTGGTGAGGGAGTATGGCAGATGTGCACTGTTTAGTTTCATGTGTAAACGCTGTACTTCAACTCTGAGCTAGTGAACCACTGAGTTCATATTTTTTTAGATAACATGGGTATCTAGGCTATGCCTAACTAATCTCTCGGTCCTTAAAGTTAAGGTCTGGGAATCCCTTTAGTGGCCCTGAGGAATGAGGATACTCGAACTTGGGGCCTCCAGAATAATTCTCACAAGTCTCAACTGAGCTACCCGCTCAGGTTTTGTGTTCATGTAAAATTGATGGCCTGTAGAACCACTATTATACCTCATACTTGATCAAGTTCTGCAGGAGACTCATCAAATTTGGTCATTAACATAACTTCACAGGCTTTCAATCCAACTCTTTTACATTTGACTTTTCAAGTTGTACTTATCCACAACTGAACTTTTCCGTTGACAGACAATGATACTATCGTTACTGATTTTTGCATAGGCTATTTGTTTTTTTTTTTTTTTTGTTTTGCTTAAAGTTAACAGAGTCACCAGTCACCACATTCCCTGAATGACATTCTAATTGGCTAGTATATGTTTTTTTTTTTAGATAAGAAAAAATTTCATTAATGGAGGACAAGCCGTCCTCCCAAAAGAACAATTTCATTAATTGGCTAGTATATGTTATCTTCGAACTAGGTGAGAACTAGGTGATTATGGTTTGTGGGCATGTGCATGCATAATTTAGTTTGAGCCCATCTGGTATAGTGTCCATCTGATATGGTGCTAATGGTCCTTGCAGGATTCCGAGAACAATTGGAGTGTCAATCCCTATGAAAGCAACCTTCTTCATAACTTATATTATGGTTGATGGCTGGGCTGGTGTTGCTGCTGAGGTCCTTAGATTAGTTCCACTAGTCCTTTTCCATCTCAAAAATACATTCTTAGTCAAAACAGAACAAGATAGGGAGCAAGCGATGGATCCTGGTTTCCTGGACTTCCCCACTTATGAGCCTCGAATACAACTTTACTTTCTACTGGGTCTCGTCTATTGTGTTGTCACACCTATACTTCTCCCCTTCATTATTGTCTTCTTTGCTCTTGCCTACTTGGTTTTCAGGCATCAGGTATGAACTGTCTCCAATAACTCAAGTAACAATGCACATACCTGTCATGTAGATTATATGTTTGATGTAGTATGAGTTCTACATGTACTCCCTTCACCCCTTTAATAACGCCTTGGTTGCTTTCTTTCATTTTCCAATTGCAAGTTTGAAACATCCTCATCAGAGTTTCATGGTTCTAGTTTGTATCTCATATGTGATATCAGAAGGAAATGCATGTTGCTTTACAAAGACGCAATAATCTCAAGGCCGATACTTGTAATGGCAGTGGAAATCAGAGTTCTTTCATATTTTTTTTTGAAAAATTAATTTGCAGAAGCTACTTTTTGAATGAGGCTTATTTGTGGAAAACCTCCTCTTTTTTTCCCTATATAAATCCAACTATCAACTTAGGACAGTGAGAGGCATTTCTTTTTTATTGTATTTTGCAGACAACTATGATAAAAGGTGGTTTTGTACACAAAGTTTTTAAATTGTGTTTTTCCACAACACACCTTATTTGGTACCTTGGTGGTTGTACAATTCATTTACGACTTCTAAAAGATTTACTGGACCGATCTTTTGTAGTTTGAAAGTTTGGGATTTTTACTCTGCTTAGAGGATGGTATCAGATCTTGTGGTTTTCTTTAAGTTACATGGACTCGGCTAGAAGTATCCGACATGGGTACTCAAGCAAAACTGTAGAGTCCGAGTAGCTTAGTCCGTTATATACTGCTTACTGTTTCACTCTGCTGGAGTATTTACTGATGTCATTCCTTGTTACTAGATTATCAATGTCTACGATCGTAAATATGAGAGTGCGGCTGCCTTCTGGCCTCATGTACACCGGCGCATTATCATTAGTCTTGTCATATCGCAGCTTTTGTTGCTGGGTTTGATGAGCACCAAAAGGGTGAAAACAGCTACACCATTGCTCATCGTCCTACCAATCTTGACGATCTGGTTTCACCGGTTCTGCAAAGGCCGTTTCGAATCAGCTTTCATCAGAAATCCTTTACAGGCAAGTCCTAAGTGGTTAATCAGCTTTTCTAAGTCAAAATCCCTCTCCCCCTAGTCTTGGCATGACTTGCTCGCTCTTTGCATCTGAACTAACCCGGGCTTTCCATTTGTTGCTCAGTAAAATACATTCAAAACATTGTTATTTAAAATAAATTTCTTACATGTTCTGTAACTTCTTGTCATCTTTTACAGGAAGCCATGGTGAGGGATACTTTGGAACGAGCGACTGATCCTACTCTGAACTTGAGAACATACCTACATGATGCTTATATACATCCGATCTTCAAGGGGGGCGATGATTACATATCGCCGCCTATGGATGAAGAAGAGGGTGCCCCCCTTGTATCGACAAAGAGATCACAACGGAGTAGCAAAGTTACTTCTCTTGCCAGTTCCGATGCTGATAGTCCACGTAAATAACACATGAAACTGAACATATTTAGCTATCTTTTTTGTATAGATGGTGACTATAGTCATTAATTTTGTTTATAAAAAGGCTTCTTATTAATTAGAAAATTTTCAACTTGGCCTCCTGTAGATATACGAAAACTCAAGTGACTTCAGTCAAATATCAACATAGTCAGAGAAGTTGATCACAGATGGCGTCTGTTTACTTCATATATTGACATCAGCAGTGTTAGTCAAATGGGAAACAGTTACAAACCAGATTTTCTTCACTGTATAGGCTAGACTGTATAAGCTACTTCATTACCATTTTTTCTTTTTTAAAAGGGTAACAAAAGAATTGTTAGACAAAAGTTTTCCTGGACTTTTTTTTTTACAAAGTGAACAACAGTATACATACACAGATGAGCAGCATCAGGAAGTGAATCTAAATCAGTAGCATTGAACTTTATATTTTTTTGTCTTCCGACCATTGCCATTTTATACCGAGTACATGTTAATTAGATAAGATACTTCTGTTCCTAAAATACGGAAAATCATAGGTCTAGTAGACTAGTTCTGTAGCTAGTAGTTTTTTTGTTAACTGTTTACGAGCTAGTTATTAAATTTACCTGGAGAGTTATAAAAATTATTAATACTCGTATGAAATAGTAACCGTCCTACGGCAAAACTTTAATTCAAAACACAAAACGTGGATGACACAATACTACCATTATCAATCAATAGTCCGTAATTATCTTTCGCCAGACCACAATCTAAAGGACTCAGCTCCTGCAAAAGATGAGTTTTTTTTTCAATAGTTATAGTTAGAAAAGAAATAGACTTAGAAAAACACGTACAGTAGACACCTCATTTAACGTTTGATAAATATGTAGCGTGTGATTTTATAGATAGTTTATATGCATGCACTTCTATTTCTTTGCCTCAAAATGATACACGCATATTAAAACGCGCAAGTAACATCTTGTTCAATTTTCATAAATGCATTTCCAGATAGATAATATCATGATGTGGTAATTTCATTTTCTAAATATATATGACTCCATGCAATTCTTGCAAAACTGTCCCTATAATTTCTCCTCTTCACACTGTCAACCACCTAAGACAAACCTTAGAAACACAAACATTCATGCTCTCTTTATCCAAAAAAAGCCAATTTCTCTGATCTTTGTTCACCATCCTTTGCAAGCAAAAGCTGCCAACAAACTCCCACAAATCTTCTTCCTCCTTCATCCTGGTAAAGTTTCGACTTTACCAGGTTAGCTTGAGAGATAGAGAGAAAGGAACACCAACAAAGGCAAAAGAATCATTTCATTCGATCAAACGTAGGCATGGACTAGTATTTACCATCCAATTCCTTTCATTTGCTACCTCTAGAGATTAATCGTTGATCATACAAAAGATAGAAAATTTCTCCACAGTAATCAATATCATCTCAATTGATCAAGAATAACAAAAACCATATTTTTGTATCAACCCTCCTAGGCGTACAAGGAAAATCATAACGTTCATTTCCAATCTGAAAATTTTCCTTGTACGCCCTCCAATAGACATAGCCATGCATTTTGATTCGCGATCATTGTTGTACGCCCTCTTCTGCTTAGGTGTACTCTTCAACCTGATCACAATCTCCTTCTCACAAACTGCTCCAGGGACGTTTGTTCTCGATTGTGGCTCGAGCGAGGAGGGTACAGATGCCGATGGAAGGAAATGGGAACCAGACACCAAGTACCTTCCTCAACCAGCAAACTCTCAGACCGTAAAAGCACAGTTCCAAGACCCATCTTTACCCTCCGAGGTTCCTTTCATGACCGCGAGGATAATGACCTCGGAGGTAGCATACAAGTTTCCGATTAATCCCACCTCACGGTATTTCCTAAGGCTCCACTTTTACCCTGTTACCTATGGGTCTCATAATGTGAGGAATTCATATTTCTCAGTAACTGCTGGTGGCTTTACCCTTCTGAATAACTTCAGCGCTGCCATAACGGCTGAAGCCTTGACACAAGCATATATTGTTAAGGAGTATTCACTAGCACCTCTTGATGGGGCTGATTCTTTGGAGGTGGTGTTCAAGCCATCGGATAAGAACCAGGGCTCATTCGCATTTGTGAACGGAATGGAGCTGATTCCGATACCAAACTTGATGGACTCTGCTACCCTTGTAGGGTTCGATGATACGTTAGATGGGAAGACCGCAACAGTGGAAACTGTGGCAAGGTTGAATGTAGGGGGGAGCTATGTCCCCCCAGCAAACGATTCAGGTCTGTTAAGAACTTGGTATGATGACACCCCCTATCTCTTCGGTGGTGGAGCTGGAGTTACCTCCTCCGATAATGAAACTAATGGAGTCGACTATGGGGATTTACCTAAATACATTGCTCCCAAGGACGTCTACGCTACATGGAGAAATATGGGGCCTGATCCTAAGTTGACTCTCAGTTACAACCTCACATGGTCTTTTTCGGTTGACCCTGGATTTGTGTACATTTTGAGGATGCACTTTTGCGAGCATATGTTCACCAAGACTAACCAAAGATTCTTCAATATCTACATCAACAACCAAACTGCCACACCCAATGGAGCTGATGTGATTGCTTGGAGTGGTGCTAAGGATGTTCCTGTCTACAAGGACTACGCGATTTCCGCCCCTAGTGGACACACCCAACAGGATCTCTGGCTTGCTTTGCACCCTCGTGACGATGATCCCACAGTAAAGCCGCAGTATTATGATGCCTTTCTTAATGGATTGGAGGTGTTTAAAGTAGGGGACAGCAATAAGAACCTAGCTGGTCCCAACCCAACCCCATCAGATGCATTGGTGAAAGCAGAGGAGAACAGGAAGAACTTTGAGGGCGACAAGCCGAACATCAAGGTGATTGGAGCAGCAGGCGGGGTGGCAGCTGCCTTCGGGTTGGCCACCGCGTTGGCAGTGTTTATGTATCAAAAGAAGAGTCGGATGCCTAGATCAAAGTCCGGAACAACCAGCTGGCTTCCTATTTATGGAAATTCTCAAACTACAGGCATGAAGTCTACCGTTGGAGGAAGCAGTGTGGCTAGTGCACAGCTCTCCACTGAGGCAGCTGCCAACTGCCGACACTTCACCTTGGCAGATATTCGAAAAGCAACAAAGAATTTCGACGAGTCACATGTCATCGGTGTTGGTGGATTTGGAAAAGTTTACAAAGGAGTGATTGATGGAAGCTTTAGGGTGGCCATAAAGAGGTCGAACCCGCAATCAGAGCAAGGGGTGAATGAGTTCGTTACTGAGATTGAGATGCTTTCTAAGCTCAGGCACAAGCATTTGGTTTCCCTCATGGGATACTGTGAAGAGGATGGAGAGATGGCTTTGGTTTACGACTTCATGGCTCATGGTACTCTACGAGAGCATCTCTACAAGGGTAACAAGATCAACCTACCATGGAAACAGAGGCTCGAGATCGTGATTGGTGCTGCAAAGGGTCTACATTATCTCCACACTGGATCCAAGTACACTATCATTCACCGTGATGTGAAGACCACCAACATCCTTTTGGATGAGAATTGGGTCGCTAAAGTGTCCGACTTTGGGCTCTCAAAGACGGGACCTGAAACAAACCAGAACCACGTCAGTACAGTTGTGAAGGGTAGTTTTGGTTATCTTGACCCAGAGTACTTTAGAAGGCAACAACTGACCGAAAAATCTGATGTCTACTCTTATGGTGTTGTGCTTTTCGAAGTATTATGTGCTCGTCCTGCTCTCAACGCAAGTCTTCCGAAGGAGCAAGTCAGTCTAGCAGATTTTGCCATGCAATGTGCGAGGAAGGGCACTATAGAGGACATTGTTGACCCACACATTAAGGGAACAATAAAGCCGGAGTGTCTGAAGAAGTATGTTGAGACTGCTGTCAAGTGTCTATCAGATCATGGGATTGATCGTCCATCCATGAGCGATCTCCTGTGGAACCTTGAGTTCTCCCTACAGCTCCAAGAGAGCGGGGAGTCCAAGAAAGTAGAGAGTAGTACCCCGAGCAACAACATCAACATGCATTTGAACACACTGGAACTTGACGATGATGAGGACTACACAGGAACGAAGTCCTCAGACGACCAGAATTCTAGTACTGCAATTTTCTCACAGATTGTTAACCCTACAGGTCGATGAGTCATTGGAAATTTTGGTGACTTGATTATGTATACAGTTGTTGCTAGAGATTGATGCTTTTGGTGGTTTAGTTTGCTTACTTATTTTTTATTTCTTTTCTTTTGAGAACTTTGTACCTACGAGTTGAGGTTTCAGTTTCGTTGCACTTATGAATGCTTGTGTAATATGTTTCTCATCGAACAATAAATAATGTCAATGTGTAGCGAAGTTTCTCTCATGATAAAGAAACTGGGCGAAGAATTTTATTGTGCTTTAACATGGTCGAGATGGTATCCAAGTTAATCATTATAATATGGCATCAGAATGTATGTCTTTGGAGTGAGTTTAAACTTCTCTCATATATTCTAACCTTCAGGATTTTGGCATTGAAGAAACATGCAGAAAGTACTCAAGAAAAGGAATTTGAATAAACGATTGCAAGTTCAAAAATTGAATGGGGATTTACACTCAAGATACTAAACTTTTGCTTTTAAAAATGAGGACAGTACAGCCTGGAAACAAATCACAGCTTTATAAAGGTCTTATAAATTATCTGCACCCAGCCCGAAGTGACTAATTGACAACATAGCTTTGATGGAATTCATGATTTAAATTTACATATGTACAGTACATGCAAACTTCTGGTTTCATTGCTATCCAACGAAGCACAGAGAAGCCTGAATTGCATTAGCTTAGCTTTATTATCCTTAATCAGTTAATCTTTTGAGCTTCAGACATATGGTATCTACATACATTTTCTAGTCTAGCACGTTAAATAGGAAATCGCTAAACAGTGATTTCTATTAGTCAGACAAAAATGGCAAACTTACTATGAAGTTTGAATGATCAATTCAGCAGCAGCTCCCATAGCATGCATGCCACTAAAGCCAAGCAAGGCCACGGCTAACTCCTCCTCGTTCCATTGCCTCAAACCTTTGCTCAAGCTCTTCAATATATCTACATCTATCTCTGACAACCATGATGGAGTACAGCTGATTATCAACCCTAAGAAACTAGTAACATATGCCTTCCACGTTGACCAATCACATCCAAGGGAGATCTTCCCTTCAACAGCAGTAGCCATGAACTTCAGGTGGTGTCCTAGGGCCCTCGGCCTATATTTTGATGAGACGGTTGATGAGTCTATCCCCCATGCAAGAGATCCACAAAGCACAGCGAAATACGCTAGCGCATAACCGCTCAACAATGCCACAGTCTCCCCGGATTCTCCTTGACTGAGGTTGGTTCTCTGGTTGGAAATAAACCATGAGGGTAATGTCTCTTTAATTACGGTTTGGACCAGGTTAATTCTGCCTGAAATCCATACAAATGAGGCCCCAAGAGATGCTGCGAGCTTGACACGTTCTACTGCAGACGTTAGAGAAACTTGCCCATATCTCAGACCGAACTTGGTTTTCTTCAGTTTCTCCAAGGTGTCAGCTGACAGACCACCAGTGGCTATGTCTTTAACAGATGTCACCAAAAGAGAGAGAATCTGTTCAGTCACATGACTTACGTTCCGTAAAACGGCATATACGCGTAGATAGAAGATTCCAGGGGCAACAGGAGATACTCCGTCGGAGAAATGGGAACCAACCCCATGACCAAGAAGAGCACCCACACCTCCGCCTTTGCACCCTGGGGAAGATGTCAACCCCAGGAGAGAGGAAAAGCAGCTGCGTAGAAGCTGAATGACAGCATCATTGTTGAGGTTGAAGACGGTGCGAGAAGCGGAGAAAATAAGGAAGTCACTCCACCGCTTGGCCTTTTGGACCCAAAGAGCAGACACAATGGGCATGCAGGGCCACGGGCAACCAGCCGCTAGTAAAACAACTGATCTACCCACCAAGTTCAGGTAACGTTCATTAGCTTTATCAATTTTGTATGTTATGGTAAGACTCAAAAGTGCAGCTAATGGCAGAGGTAGTGTAGGAATCGAGTCACCATCTGCAGCCAAACAAACAGAGGTTTTTGATTCAAGGTTATACAGAATATCATGAAAAATAATTTCAAATACAATACTGGACTGCGGCAAGAGTGCTTAAATTTTCAGCTCAAATAAATCAAAATTTTCTTAATGTAGTAGAAGCAGCAGATGCATTGTCAGATGTACATGTATTTGGTTTGATGATGTTTAGAAACCCGTAGAATAAATGCAGGGAAACCAACATACAGCGAATTAGTAACATATAAAAGAGCATGCAAGGTTAGAGAGTCATTTCACATTAAAAAACAGTTAAGTGGTACGATTTTAAAAATAGCCCTCTGCACTCTGTGCTCAGTAAATCATATCTATTGTTAAGCCAATAGGATTGCAAATCAGTTCATGTGATCTCCAAACCACTTTTTATGGGCACAAATTACACTCTCGGTCAGAGGAATTGGATAAATTCTATGCAGATGGGCTAGGAATCACTTTTAAGATGAGTCATCCCTTATCTTCCTCATCTCTAAATTTTGACATAACAAAATGACAACATTTTGAAAATCAAACAACACATGGAAGATGAAGGAACCAGACAACCAGCAAATGCAACTTTCATTTAAGCCTCCTCTTATGACTAACTGCAACTTCATTTAAGCCTCCTCTCCTAAGTTTCACAGATATGTTTTCCCCTTTGCTTAAAAAACATGTTAAGTTATGACTTCAGCACAAAATCCGAATCAGGAAAGCATCTCTACATGAGATATAAATACCAGCCAATCAAACATCACTTTCCCCCTTAAATTGCATGATAATTTCCAGCTTCCAAGGGTCATTGCACATGATAGCTTCTTTTTAATAATGCGCCCAAAGGTACCTTCTTATGGAAGTTATGAGTACGGACAATGATCGGCAGATGAAACTAGTCCAACCAGTCTGAGTTTAAGCAAACAACCAAAGCAAGTGGGAAATAGAATGAAAGAGTGGTTTGTATTTCACTAGTACATCCAGTGATCCAGGCCTCTCTTTTCATTTTCAAGCCACGGAGTTAGATAAGGGATTTACGTAAATGGAAAAATTGGGGGAGATGATGAATTATAATTGCCACATCCTTCGCCTTTTCCCTTTGATTTGAAACTTGTCAAGTAGAGGGTATAATTAGACATGACCTCTAACAATTGATAGCGACAAAACAGCATCATCTTTCAAACAAGTATTAATTTAGTCAAGCCCAGGAAACAAATTCCAGTCTTTGAAACACTGGATGGAAATGAGAATGATGAATTATGAATTATGGGCTCAAAGGCATGACACAAATTAGCAGATAGGTAATAACATTATTGTATATGATTTTGTCTAAGCCTCTTCCCTATGTAGATCAATACTGAAAATAATTGGCAACTAAAGAGAAAATTCACGGGAAGCCTTTAATACTACGATTGATGATGGACGTATGTCAGGGAAGGGGAAGAAGAAAAAAACCTGTCGAAAGACTTGGTACATCAATCCCTGTGGCAGCCAAAAGTTTGTGTATCAGTTGTTCAACCACAGACAAATTTGCAGCAGGACTTGGCCAATCAGTTCCATTCATCGGAGCTGGCTTCCAGACTCCTCTGGTTACTTCAGCGGCAAGATAACTCAGAATACTAGCCAAAGATGCTGGAAAGAAATCAGCAAGATCCTTGAATCCTGAAACCAGAATATAAACAAAACAAAACCAAATAAATTGCATACCTATGAGAGTTTGGGACAAACCAGCTTCCCCATCAGATTTTAGAAAAAAAAAGAGAGGATACACTAACAGTGCATGCCAAATAATGACAACCTCACAAAGGATCATGATCCCAATTTTTATTTTCTTTCAAATTTTTGCTGGGGGGGGGGGGGGGGGGGGGGGTGGT
>ONZK01002653.1:34552-44794 GCA_900322385.1 Pharnaceum exiguum | reverse complement strand
ATTGTTATTAGTTTTTTTCAGTACAATTTTAGTTATAATTTTAACCGTCTTCAGTTTTTTTCGGTTCAATTCTTTTTTTTAGACGAACAAAACACACCCTAACTTGGAAAACTAATATATACCCAACAAAATAACAAAATGGAGGCAAAAACTCAATACAAACTTCCTCAAAAAAACTGAAAACTAATAAACCACAACAAGCATCATAAATAAACAAGAAACTTCAAAAATGAAAGCAAAACAAAAACAAAAGAAACTAATCCAAGCATTTTGCAAATTCCTATGCAGAATAAACAAACAAACAAACAAATGCCCAAAAGGGTACTCAAAAGTTCCAAACTTTACACCATTTTCTACCAAATTACCAAATACCCACAAACCATAATAACAAACAACAGGGCAATCATTAAATTAACAAAAACAACATCAAAAAAAAAATATAACAATAATAAGTTAATAATACTAACCTTGTAGAGAGCAAAGCAAGGACGAGCAAAGGAGGAACAAGGTTTAGCGAAACAGCCTTCTCAAGGAACTTCCAAGCAATAGGGACATTATTACCCCAACAAATGTGGGAAACCAAGAGGTGAGCCAACTCAGGGGAGGGGTGAGTCAACCCGGCCGAGTTGAGTGTGGTAGTGAGTTGGATCGCCCAGTGGTATGGGTCACTGTTCCTCTCTTGTGCTGACTTTGTCTGTTCTAAAACCCTGTCCCACACTGTTACTGTAGCTGCTGTTGTTGTTGCCATTGGTGAGGTTTTGCATGGAAGGAAGGAGAAAGAAGAGAGAATGGATTCGGGGTTTTGGTGAGAATTAGAGAAATGAAGGAAAGTGTGTCTGTTAAGTGTGTTTATAAAGGAGGATGAATTGTTGAGTTGGATTGTTTTTTTCTTTTTGTTTTTGGACAAGAAGTAGCTTGTTGGAGTTAATATGTTGGTGATTGGTGAAGCAGGGTTAGAAAGTGATTTGATTTGTGTGTTTTGTGTTGTTTTGTTTTGTTGTAGGACTTGTTCAAAGTCTTTGTCTAAAGATTGAAATTTCTTTGGTTCAAGTAATTCAAAAAAAAATCTTTTCTTTTTGTAGTAAAACATTTCTAATTATAACTTTTTATGCTAGAGCTTTGATTGAGTGCATATTTGTTTGGTTTATGCCTCTTTTAAGAACATTTTATGCTAGAGTATTTGAAGATGTGCTAAAAATATAACTTAACCAATTGTGTTGGAGAAGCTAAAAAGGTTAATTGAGAAGTAAATGCTTGATTGGTTGACAATGACAAATCATGTGATGTGCTATTTTGCGTGATGAAAGTACAAAATGTGTAGTCATTTAGGTGAACTCAAATCACATGAAGTTATTTTCGCTCGAGAGAAGTTCTCAATTTATTATGTAAAAGAATCACATCCAATTTCACCAACTAAGGCGTATACCTAACTATCGGAACAGAAACTTGCTAACCATATAATCAGTCACGCTTGATTATTTTCACACCACATATGCTCACCAGTCATGTAATCCAGTAAGGTTTCTAATCTTTCATGCTATCACAACCAAACTCTCTAGTGCCTAGATAACCGTCAAATTACCAGCTTCAACAAATATCCTTTAATTATTAACTCATTCACTTTCTGAACACCATCTCGCATATATAGCTGTTGTTCATCAATTAAAATTGAGATATTACATAGCCGTGGAACCCTTAATGCTAATAATTTTTCATGAAAATCATGGATAACATAACCGGTGGTTGCACATCCATACAAAACCGATCCATCAAAAAATTAACCTCAAATCATTCCTCTTTCGACAACACCCATTTGGCACATGACTTGCAAAAGGGGAGAGAATAGTCTGTTTTCAGATGCAAATAAAAGTCATTCTAGTGTAGTTTTGTGAAACCATTCATTAAAAGTTCTCTTGGCTCAGAAAAATACCCCAGTGAAAGCTTTTTCCCTAAAATCTATATCATTTTGTCTTTTTCAAATACTTCATAACAAATTAAGACATTAATTGAATTCATTACGACAAATATTTTCTAAATTAGATACTTATGAACCCAATCCTGTTCTTTTGCATCATGGCATACTCGACTACTATCGGGATAAAAGGCAAGCACATGCATCTGGGATTCGGCACTTTAGTCACACGCCTCGTATAGCTTGTCAATCAGAATACGCTGCATGTAAGTTCGGTTTTGTAGCCAAATCCCCATAAAAGAGATACCATAGGTTAATATTAATTTTCGAATAATAGACTTTCAAATCTCATATCCATCGATGATGTTATTTTTGGAGGCAAATTGGAAGAACCCCGTCATATTACATTATCACAATAATGTCATTGCCCTTTCATCAATCTGCTAATGAAATAGTTTGGGGGCTTACTGGAAATGGAGTAACATCAATTCGATATGCTAGAAAAAAAAAATCATTTTCTTAAAATATATAAAAAAAAATTATAGATTTTTCAGCGATATACTCTTTAACTTAAGACTAATACATATTTTTTCAATTTTATTGAACCATGTGTGGTGTGCCTCTAAACTTTCAATTTCAAACTTCCCATTTTTTATACCTACATTTGTCATGTTGGCCTAAAATTTAATTGTTTTAATGTGAGATATTTATATCATAGTGACGAAATATTGGATTTTCAACATAAATATTACAATTTCCTAGTAATAATTCTAATTTTTCCTTACACTTCTACCCAACTCCTTTTTTTATAGAAAAAAATCATTTTCTTGTTTGATATGTATTTTAGACACCAACATAAATGTATTAATTTTTGGGAATAAAAGTAAAAAATTTCAAGCTCAAAACTATGGGCATGTTCTTTTCAACTTAGCTTAACTGAAAATTACCGAATTGAACTAAACTAAACAAAACTTAACATTTTGCTTAATTGATTTGTCACACATTTGCTCATTAAAACCCTATCAGCATTGGTATCATATGAAATTAATTACTTAGTGAAACCTTTACAATGATTTACAAAAGGACTACAAATGAATATCAATGTCACGCTTTTTTACGATTGAAAAAACGAGCTAAATTGAATTAAATTTAAAGTAATTGAACTGAATTTTTAAAAGTTGTAGAAAACATCCCCTATACCATACAATTTTCTCAACAATAGATATGTTATATATATGAATTAAACTCAAGTTAAGGGCTATATATTTTAAAAAAAAAATTCCTAAATTTTTTATTTTACCCCTCTTACACTAATTTGGGGAGTTGGATCTGCCAGGTTGTAAATATAAATAATACAGTCAGCACTCAGCAAGCAGAATTCAGGACACTGGAGAGAGAGAAAAAGAAGAAGAAGAGTAATACAAGTGACGACAAGATTCCCCCCTTTAGAAACATCATCATCAACTCACAATCTCACATTCATCAGTTGCAATTTGCATTACCAATCACCACTCACTTAAAATCTTGAAACTTCACTTTTTTGTCATCATCAAATCAAATGACAAACTAATTATTCTCCTCCTTTTATTTTTCTGGCTCAGAACTACCTAAGATAACAATATCATATCATATTATTACAGCACTTTCTTAGCTAGCATAGCATGTACGCATGGTACTACTACCAGTGCTAGCCACCAACTTACCAAACTCAGCAGCTTGCTGAGATTTCCTGAGACCTCAACTCCTCTCTCTCTCCTCCTCACCACCGTCATCATCATGCTAGCTTCTTCTTCTTTGGTGGCCTCAAATGGCTGCTGCCCTCCTAGCCTTGTTCTCTACCAAGAACAGGCCTTTCAGGTTTGTTTTCTCAATTCTCATCTGGGTTTTTTCTGTTTTTGTCACAAGTTTCAAGTTCAGTTCTTTTTGGTTGAGTTTCTGTATAGTTTGAAAGTTTTGTTATTTGGGTTTGTGTGATTGGTTCTGATCATCTGGTTGTGACTTGATTTGGGTTCATGTTAGTTTTTGTCATCTGGGTTTTTTTGTTTCATTGCCTAAATTCAAGTTTATTTGATTGAAATTGTGTATAAGTTTCAGAAATCTAGTTCTTGTGGTTGAATTTGTGGATTATTTGAGAGTTTGGTTTGTTTGTGTTGGTTGAATTGCTTTTGATCATCAGATGAGCTTGCTTTATGTTTAAAAGAAATTGAGCTTCTGTTATGGGTTTGGTGTTTGCTGTTAGCCTGTTACTAACCATGGATAGTTGGTTTCATGGTTTGGTTCAATTTTACCTCTCGTGTTTTTAATTTCCTTTTTCTTATCTGGTTTGTTGAATTGTGGTCGAAATTTGAGCTTATTTGATTGATGTTTTCTGTGAATGAAGTTTGGTTATCACTTAACAGGATAGGCATAATAGATTATAGATCATTAGGTTGATATGCTTGAATCAGTACCCCATCTGAGATGGGATTTCGACTGAGCTGTTGTTGTTGTAGGTTGATATGCTTGAAAGTTGAAACTGAAAAATCAATGCTTTTTTGTGTCAAAAAATTGTTGAATTTTGTTGATGATCATGTTGGATTCATTGAATATCAGGCTTTTTGTTTTTTCTGTGGATATCAGTCTTGTTGAATTTTGTTATTTGGGCTGGAGGTTGAGTTAAAATGTACAAGCATCAAATCTTTAGAGACAATAATACTTCAAAGCAATTCCAAACTAGTATAGGTTTCAATAGATTTTGCTATTAATCTGAAACTGTCTTTGGTACTTTCGTTGTTGCAGGAACTAGCGCCGCTCTGGTCAACCCTAAGAGCAAGGCCAGATATAGTGAGGCAGAGCAATTCATTAACATCAGATGAGCCGAACGATCTGGTTAAATGTAGAAGTGCACTGTATGGGTACAGTGAATTTGTCAAAGGGATGTCTAAAAGAATGCCTTTGATTGTTAATGAGCAAGGTTGGTGTCTTCTCTCCTTCACACTTTTTTCCACTAATTATATTTTATAGCATGTAGTACTGAATATGAGTGTGAATCAGAAGTGTCACATGCAAAAGCGAAGCTGTACACGACAAGAACATGAGATATCTTATATTTGATAAGTGCTTTTATCGCAGATATATTACTTGTCTTCATTGTCTTTGACAGATGAACAGTGGATCAAGTATCACGAAATTATGCAATTTCTAGGTTCAAGATCAAGTGGATTAAAAGAGCTCTATCTGGATGCTTCTGTATTTCCAGACATCAGGGGACTTGAAGACAGGACTCCTGATATGAACTTGCACAGCATCTCTAGTGGTATTGGCTTCAGCAGTCGCTTTCCTCAAAACATGTCTTTTCTTCAGGAGTCTGAGAGTGACCCGTCAATTATGTCAGCTCAGCCTGATTGGATACTATCTGGTAATATGAATGATATGAAGGAACTGGCTTCAGTTTTGGCTGAGTTTCGTATGACGAAAGATACAGATAGGTGGAGAAAACAGCAGTTGCTTGTGCCACATTTCAAGTGGTATGTGCAGAAACCAATATCATTTCTGATATTTTAAAAAAAATCATTCCTGGATCATCCATAAGGATATCTATGTACCTTCTATTTGTTTTTGTTGTTTGTGGGCAATGTCTTGTGTGTTCTGAGAAGTTGGTTTTATTGCCCTTGTGAGTATGATATTAAATTTCTCCGACCTTACTTTGACTAGTGTCCGGGGTGGGAACCGTATCTTGGGCTCATGACGAACCTTACGCATTGTCTTATTGTGATGTTTCTATCATCACATAGTCTACTGAGATATCTACATATTCCCATAAACATAGCATGTTCCTGTTGCTTTTGAATTACCTCTACTGTTATTAGTATGTCCTGCATAAGATATGAATACATATGGAGCTGTTTCAGAGTTCAGTAGTTAGTACTTGTGAATGCTTCTGGTCTGCACTTTATATGGATATTTGTAATGATTGATACTGGATATATTTGCTGAGGAATTCTTTTATGTTTGGGGAATCATTTGATGTTCTCCTACTTTATTTTTCCCTGTTTGTTCCGGATTTTGTTTGCTTCCCCCTCCCCCCTTTAGTTACTCTATATGCTCTCTGAGTCTCCATTTGTCTCTGATCAAGATTTTTTCTCATAGAAGTCAGAATTCTAACCGAGTCATGATAGGTGAAACATATTGCATCATATTTTGTCACCGAGGTGTGGTACCACGTTATGTTTTTTAGTTTTCTGCTTTAATCACTGCCCTTGTTCTCTAGGTCTTGTAATATTCCCCCAGTAATCAGGTTGTTTCACTAGATTCATTTTTTTTCTGTGATGACTAGAACCGAGTACGGTTCAGTTTAGGTTAGATCAGTTTTTTAAAAAATATTAAGATGACGTGGGTATCCAGGATTTGCCTGACGAATCCCACGGGCCTCAAGTTAACGACCAGATAAACCTCGTGGCCCTCAGGAGAGACGAACTTGGGACCTTTTGAATAGATCTTAGGAATCTTACCAACTGAGCTACCCACTTAGGCTAGTTCAGATTGGATTAGTTCAATTTAGTTTGGTTAAACCTTGCCCCAAACAATGTGCCCTTTGTCAATCTTTCTTAAGGTGTGTGAATGTTATTTTCTTCGTAAGGGGATCCATAGTCTGTTATACTGATCTGGATAGTTGTTTTTCTTTTGCAGGAGTGATGCTGTTGAGGTGCAGGATCTTATGTATCCAGATTGTTTGGAATTAGAGACATTGATTGTGGCTCCCTTGAAAAGGTAAATCATTTGCACACCCCCATACCCTATGTCTGATTATCTATCAAGATTTCTAAGAAGGTTGAAAGCCTGTATAACCAGAGGTTTCCTGTACTCAAGATTTCGAATCTTCCTAAAATTAGTGAGTACTCGGTAGTTTGAACTTACCTGGTAACTTACTTTGTATGACAGCACATAGTGAAGTCTCTGTGTGGGATGATTAGGGGTAAAAAAGAACAGAGCTCATAGTTGCCTGTTGAACTTGATAGATTGTGCTGTGCCAAATAACTGTTTATGAGTGTTGCAGTATTGAGCTTGTTAGCTTGTGTTACAATTTGGTAACACATTTTTATCCACTTCAATCATGAAAAGTACATGGCTAGGATTATTCAATTTTCAGTGCGTAAACGATAAAGAAAGGAGTAAGGTAACACAACTACACAAGGGGCTATAAGAATATAGCTCGCATTTTATCCAATGCTCATGAACCAAATATGGTCACCATCCCTTTGAAGAAACATTTTCCATCTATGAGCTTAGAACAGCCCCTGCATTAAAATGTTGACAATAAGGGCTTGTTTGGTTGGATGTGATGGATGAATACAAGGAAAATGATGACATGAAAAGAATGCAATGTAAGGGCCCACACCTCTCATTGTGATTCGATTTATCTTTTCATTCTCTCCTCATACTTGTGTTCCTCAACCTCTAAGTATATTTTGATTACATTCCAAAACTCTTGATTGCGTCCAATGAAACACACATAACTGAGGAAACTTCAATTTTGGTAAAGAATGTTACTCCTCGTTATCATTTGGATTTGGTGAAAGACATAAATTCTTCAGAGGTGTTCATCCTATCAACTTTCTTCTTTTTCTGCCCATTTCAATCAGACGCAGAAATAAATTTGTAAATGATGTAGCATTGTAGCTATCTCACTGCGTTTCCTTTATTTGTTTTCTGATTTATTGGTCACAGCCCTGAGAAAGTACGACAAAAGTCAGCCTCAAAGAGGAAGAACAAGAAGGGTGTCAGGGAGAGGGACATGTACAGGAACAACTCTCTTCATGCTTGTGAAAGCCTTCTCTCTTTAATGATGGACAAGAATCGAAGTGGCAAATCGGTGTTAAATTCACTCAAGAAATCTGGCCCTGAACTACCTGAACTCTTGACACAGTTCTCAGCCACCATTGCCGGGACTGGACTCGCCGTCATGTTCTCTGTTGTCTACAAAGTGGTTTGTGGAAACATCTCTTCCTTAACGCCCCATCTTCTCACCTCAGCTTTTGGTGTCGGATTATTTTGGCTTGCATGGGCAGTTACTCGTCTCAGAAACAACATCATGTACATCAACAAGAACTCTTCCAAGGCAGGGTTTCAGGAAGAAGATGTGATGATGAGAGTGGACAGGAGTGTGAAGGACATTTACTTCAGGGCTGCTGCTTCAATGGCTGTATTAATGCTAAGATTCGCATGAATGTGAGAAAACATGGATTGCAGGATTCTCTGAAATTGTCACTGTCCCAAGGTTAATTAGCTAACTCAGACCTTAAAGAAATTTTGAGATATCATGAGGTTAACTCTTCCATTGTGCTCTTAACTAATTTTCTTGTTTTAGGTGCTATCAGTTCGGTCCAAGTCTTGGCATTCTAGCTGCTTAAATGCTCAGATCTGGTGGTCGTCCCTTTGCCGCGCACCCAGGGCCGGCCCTGATCTAGCATCTGCTTATGCCATGCTATATGGCTTCACATATAGTTCATATACAACTTGGAATGCCATACTTCAAAGTTCAAAGAAACAAGGGGAAAAGATTAAACATTGTACAGATGAAGTACCAAATGTATATATAGGTCATAGTTTCAAGAAGTAAAAGATTCACTAAAAAGGGATGTCATGACTCTTGGGGAAATTTTAGAGTATATAATATAACAAAAGAATTTAATCCAGCTTCATGCGACTGTTTTGCTTCGGAAATTTTATGCTCGAGACTGTAAAGGTTCCGTATATTATTGTGAAGAAAACTTCCCAGCTTAAAGCCTTAAATCCCAAGTTTACACGAGCGCGCTAGACTAAGTGCCTATCTTTTTTTAAATCCTTCCTGATGTTTAAACATATTAGTGTTTTAGTGTTGACTTTGAAGAGTTTAAAAAGAGCAAAAAAGATAGGAGAAGGAATGTTTACGCAGAGAATTTTAATGCAAAATTATTCATCAATCATGCATGGACATTATGATCCGATTGCTTTATGTACATTTGTAGCTCTCTAACCATCTTAGTGAAACAACCTTCGATTCTGCTCATGTAACAAACTAAACAAACTAATAGCAAACTGGCGCCTATTCAGTACATGCACTTAGAGCTGGCCAACGATTAGTTTGTAGTCGGAAATTGAGTCGAAATTGAGTCGATGGAAACCGAATTGAGTCGGTCGCAAATGGCATTAGAGTCGAACCAAATCGAAAAGGACCGATACGACAACGATTTGAAAACTTTTCAAATCGACGATTCGGTTTGAGTCGAGTCGGTCATAAATCGTTCAAAGAACGACTTGCATCGAGTCGTTGGTTCAAGTCGAGTCGTTGATTCGGTTCAAGTCGACCCAAGTCGAGTCGATAAATCGAATCGAGTCGAGTCATAGTCGTAACCAAGCCGACTCGGTAAATCAAGTCGACTTGACTCGTACTCGTAATCAAATTAATTCGCCAAGTCGGATTGTAAGTTGAAGAAAAGAGGTCATTAATTCATCCCAAGTCGGTACATAGTAATCAGGGAGGGAAAATTTAGACAAGTGTGGTGCACTCAATTTCAAATATTAATTCTGATGACTTATTAAATTATGAAAACGGATTTTTCACCAGGTACCCCTTAACTTTGGGATAATTCACAATATACCCATTAATGTTGAAAAATTCACTAGGTACCCCTGAACTTTGTTTTTTTTTGCACGAGATACCCACTGTTGAAATGGAACAGAGATGCCGTTAGTTTTTTTGACGTGGCTCACTTGTATTGAGTAGGGGTTATGTTGAATGACTTGCATACCCTTTATATGTAATATATGGGGTGGTCTTGGGATGGTGTACGTTATTTGTGTTGTTTGTGGTGGCCGACTCATTAGACCAAATATGAGAAGAGAGAGTGGGAAATCTGGAGTTTTAGTGTTGGACCGATGGTGCTTAGAGAGTTAGAGGGGAAAGAGTGAGAAAAATATTGTAGGAATGGGCATTTATGTAAATTTACAATGTAAGTGAGTAACATTGGGTATCTCATGCAAAAAAAAGTAAAGTTCAGGGTACCTGGTGAATTTTCCAACATTAATGGGTGTATTGTGATTACCCCAAAGTTCAGGGGTACCTGGTGAAAAATCCGTTATGAAAATTTATTTCTTCAAAAAGAAAAGAAAAGAAAAGAAAAAGTCATCAATTTTTTTTATAACAATAATGCAATTAAATATATAATATTGTACACATGGTAGCTTATTAATAGCAAATAAATAGGTTTTCTTAAACATGTCATAAAATTTGACTAAAAAAAAAGAAATATAAATATATAATAGGTGTAATTCTGACCATTCAAAAAAGGAATTCATCAACCTTAAACATA
>ONZK01002651.1:20050-45807 GCA_900322385.1 Pharnaceum exiguum | reverse complement strand
AGGTAATTTGCTTTAAACTCACTTTGTTTCAATTCTATGTAATCACATGGATCATGGGTGGACTTTGGGGAGATATTTTAATTGTTTCCGCTGCGTTTGACTCCCCAAAACCCATCACGTACAACTTTATTGGATAAGTTACCTAGAAGTTGCGAAATGCATGAACATGCCTAAGTAAGTGTGTATATCAGTCTTTGGGTCTCGATCTGGCTAGAAACGTACATTTCGTAACCACTCTTATAAAGCATATCGTAAATACGCCCCAAAATACCAAATTGGTATATTAAGTATCGCTGGTGCCAAATTGATATATTAACTTGCCTTCGATGTTAAATTGGTATATTAATTGACCTCCGATGTCAAATTGGCACATTTAAAGTTTAAATGAGGCAGAAATTTGAATCTTTTAATAAATTAATTCCTAGATCTTGTTCATGTATCCACTAATTTATTACTACGTATTATTTATTCTTTTTCCTTTTATTTCCCCTCTTTCCATTAGTTTATTATTATTCATATCTCTTTAATAATTATTTCTATGTATTAAACTAATGTGTGAAGGAGCAAAATAAAGGGAAAAAAATTGAAATATATAAAAAAATTTATTATTTCATCAGGAGGAGATTCGAATCTCTGACTAATTCAAACTTTATATAGGCCAATTTAGCATCGGAGGCCGGTTAATATACCATTTTTTCATCGAAGGTCAATAAAAATATCAATTTGACAACAATACTTAATATACCAAATTGGCAAAGTGGATATACCAAATTGGTATTTTTGGCGTAAATACGTATGAAGCGATGATGTGATTTGTCATTCCTTAGAACTTAGCAGCCTTCGAATCCCATGGCTTCTAAACGTACCAAACATGTAAAGAAAACTTGAGATATATAAGAAAACTTGTTAGTTCGTATTTGCATAAAATTTTAGATAGTGGAGTTGTGTGGTTGAGATATCTCCAAAAAAAATTAGGAAGAAGGTAAGCCACATAAAATTTCCTTATATAGTAGTATAAAGAACTTTATGGGACACCCCAAAATAGAAAGTGTAAAGAACATTTGGGACGAAGATGTAGAGCATGATAAGTAAATATTGATAAAATGTCGTACAATGCAAGAACAAAGCCAATCGTGAGAAGATGCTCGATCTTCAGTCTTCAATAGACAGTAGATACTCTTGAAGTAAATATTCATATCTAGCCAATCGTGAGAAGAAATCTTTCTGCATGAAACTTAAAAATGAAGAGAAAAGGTAATGAGATTGTGTTTGTAGAATAAGGATGTGTCGTCGTATGAACGCCACTGACTTAGAAGCGTTATTCGCCTCGACTAGTGCAGTCGTAACGGACGTCGCCCCCCAAGTTTAGCACAGCGCTCCACTGTCTCATGCACTTGAGATGGGAAGATGGAACTCGTTTTTGGTTTGCTCAGAAGAAAAGAGAATGGAAGTAATTTTCTATGTGTGTTTTTAATTCCCACAGCAGCCAAAAATATATAAATGAAAAGATTAGTGTAACTAAAACTTTGAACGTGGCTTAAAATGTGGGATTGACTGAGTGAAACAAGGAACCGTTACAACAACGGTTACGACTCATTCAAATTAAGAAACGGACACTGAAAAGAGTTTCGGAAGTTAAGGAGTCTCATAAAAACTGGACACTCAACTCCGAGACGGCCAAAAATGTACGCACCAGCACCACACCGCGCACGTGTCATGAACACGAGCCGAGCCGGCCGGACAGACGGCGGCGGCGGCGCACGTTGGGATGGCATGCTCTCCCTCTTCATGCATAAGGGGGGGAACTCACTTGACAATTGGTTGGTGTAGTGTAATATATAAAGACTACAAATGTCCCTTCCACTACCAATGTGGGACAAAAGTATCTTATGAACAATGAAAGAAAAAGAAAGATTACACTTCCAACCAAGACCTTTTGCATTCCAAACAACAATCCCCTACAAATGCAAAAGAAAAAATAAAAAAAATAAAAGTTCTGAGCAATTAGAGGTTCAACACTTAAGTGGTAGTATCTTGCGATTTGAACTAACACATAGTGAATTTGAACAATTCTCTTGTCAAAAGAGTGAACGAATCTGGAACTCCTAGACTCGGAAATGAAGTCCAAAACACGCATCTTACCTCAAAAACAAAAAGAGTTCCGCGATAACAACATCACAATAAATAGCCACAATTTACTTGGGATACTAATGAGTGCTCTAATAGAAAGAGGCTAACCCTTCACACCCACGTAGGTGATTCCATCAAGTCTATCTCAATATAGACCAGCCACTCAAGGTTATGGAATCATTAAGAGCATACATGCTCACCCTCACAATATGGATCGGTGAACCTATCAAGTCCATCTCATAGGACAACCCAAATATAGGGATATAGATTCATTAAGAGCTATAAGCTCAACCTCACAAGTGTACAATGTCATAGGAATGGGTAAAGGTACACAAGATGAGTCTTTCCATTGCTTCGTTTGACCACAAGACCTTGTGCAAACAAGGAGGGTGTCAACCATGAATTCCTCAACTAACAAGGTATTAAGCCCATTCCCCTCGACGATACTAGGACCACCTTTCTAGCTAGTCCTTTAGTCAACGGATCTGAAAGGTTTTTCTCAGACCTCACAAACTCCATGGTGATAACACCATTCTCAAACAAGTTTCTTATAGATTAATGCCTAATGTGTATATGTCTTTTCTTACCATTATACACTTTGTTTTTCGCAACACAAATGGCAGACTGCGAATAACAATGTAGAGAAACAAAAGGAGTAGGATGCCCCCACAATGGGACACTAGCCAGTAAAGCTATAAGCCACTCGGTCTCTTGCCCAGCTAAGTCTAAAGTTATAAACTCAGACTCCATAGTAGATCGAGCTATACAAGTTTGTTTTGCTGATTTCCACGAAATTGCAGCTCCTCCTAAGGTAAACACATAACCACTAGTAGAGCTAACCTCATCATTATCAGTAACCCAATTAGCATCACAATATCCTTCCAATACGGCAGGATAGCCCACATAATCCAAGCCCCAGTCCATAGTGCACTTTAGATACCTCAATAAACGTCTAAGTGCAATCCAATGGTCTCTACTGGGGTTATTGGTATAACGACTCAGTCTACTAACACTATAAGCAATGTCAGGCCTAGTATAGTTCATTAAGAACATCAAACTCAGCTCCCAATAATCTTAGCATACTCAGTTTGAGAAACACTTGCTCCCTCATGTTATATAAAGGTACGCTCGCATCATAAGGGGTTCTAACTGGCACAACATCAAAACTATTAAATTTCCTCAACACTTTCTCCACATAGTGTGATTGAGATAAGGTAAAGCTACTACCTTTTAAAACTTTAACACCCAAAATCACATCAGCTTCACCTAAGTCTTTCATCTCAAATTTAGAAGACAAGAAGCTTATAGTCTCATTGATAGCATCTATGTGTGTTCCAAATATCAACATGTCATCACCATAAAGACATATAACAACACAGTTTTACCAAACATTTTGGAATACACACATGCATCACAAGTATTAACCACAAATCCATAACTAACAATTGTATTACGGAATTTCTCATACCATTGTTTGGGTGCTTGTCTAAGACCATATAAAGATTTCTTAAGTTTCCACACTTTATGCTCTTGTCCATGGACTACAAAACCAGGTGGTTGCTCCATGTATATCTCCTCATCTAAGTCACCATTCAAAAATGTAGTTTTCACATCCATTTGATGCACAATCAATTTATAAATGGAAGCTAATGCAAATAAAGCACGAATAGTGGAAATTTTAGTAACAGGTGCATAAACATAAAAGTATTCCTCACCAATTTTTTGTGTAAATCCTCTAATCACAAGTCTAGCCCTATATCTCTCTACAGACCCATCAGTTTTAAGCTTCTTTTTGAAAATCCACTTACACCCTATGGGTTTGCAGCCTTTAGGCAATTCAACTAATTCCCAAGTGTGGTTAGTCAAAATAGAATCTAACTCACTATTAATCTCCTCTTTCCAAAAACTAGCATCAACTGAACTAACGGCCTCATCATAAGTCTTAGGGTCCTCTTCTAACATATGAAGGTAAACCACAAGCTCATCTATTTCATCAATATCACTCAATTCAGCTAAAAAGGCAGTGATAAAATTAGGGCCAAAAGAAGTTTCAGTTCTACGTCTCATACTCTTCCTAGGTTCAACAACATCATTATTCACATTAGAAGCAGGTAAAGACATAGAAGTATATGCGGAAGTAGAAGCATGCTCATCATGGGAAATAACATTTTTCTTTAAAGGAAACACATTTTCAAAGAATTCAACATTTCTAGATTCACCCATGGAACGATCATTTAAACGCATAAATCTATAAGCAGCACTGTTTTCAGCATAACCAGTAAATATAGCATCAACAGTTTTAGAACTAAAGGTATCACGCTGAAAAGCAGGTATGCCTACTTTAACTAAACACCCCCACACTCTCAAATATTTCAGGTTTGGTGCATAACCTTTCCACAACTCATATGGGGTCTTATCTTACTTTTTATGCGGTACCCTGTTAAGAATATGGTTTGCTGATAGAACAGCTTTTCCCATATTTCATCAGGAAGTCCAGAACTCACAAGCATGGCACTCATCATGTTTTTCAAGGTTCTGTTCTTTCTCTCAGCTATACCATTCTGTTCTGGGGTACGAGGTGTAGACACTTCCAAGGATGTGGTGGATGCTCACGTAACCTCCCATGATGTATGATACCATTTTGTTCACAAACACCCTTTAAGAAAGTAGTACCATACTCTCCACCTCTATCGGACCTAAGTCTCTTAATTTTTCGGTCTAACTGGTTTTCTACTTTTGCTTTATAAACCATAAACATTTTTTCTGCTAAATCTTTAGTCTTAAACAAATACACTTTGCAATACCTCGAATGGTCATCAATAAATGTGATATAATAGTGTTTTCCACCTTTACTCTTTGAGGTTCTGAAATCTGCTAAATCTGTGTGAATGAGCTCTAACAACTCTGTTTTTCTCTCAGTCACAGCTTTAAAAGATTTCTTAGCAAATTTAGCCTCAACGCATGTTTCACATTCTTCATGACCATTAGCAAAACTAGGAATCAACTTCATGTTCTGCATACGCTTAAGCGAGTTTGCATTCACATGTCCTAGTCTAGCATGCTAAATATTAAAAGACTCAACGATATAAGTAGAAGTGGAAGCTTTATTAGCAACATCAACAACGGTCTCCAAAACAAATAGATCACCAGACAAATATCCCTTTCCTACATAGTCACCATTGCGGGTTAACACTAACTTATACGTCTCAAAAACTAACTTAATACCAGTTTTGTTAAGCAAGCCACCAGAAATCAAGTTCCTACGAAGGGAGGGGACATACAACACATTCTGTAAACCTAAAAATTTGCCAGAATTTAATTTAAGAAGAATTTTCCCTTTACCGAGAACCTCAGAACTGCTGGAGTTACCCATGTAGACATGCTCGCCTTCGGGCACCTTTTCAAACTCCATCAATATCTCCCTGTTGGAATAAAAGTGCTTGGATGCTCCAGTGTCAACTATCCAATCCACTTTGTTGCCTACCAGGTTCACTTCTGAAATGACAGCACCTATGACTTCGTTCTCCTTGGTCAGGTTCGCTAGGACTTGTTATGTTCCTGGTTCGACTTGGTACCTGCATTCTGACCATCTTTGCGCTGCCAGCATTGTGCCGCTCTATGACCAGCCTTTCCACGCACAAAACAAAGAGACTTGCCCTTCTGAATCTGCCCGGACTTCTTGAAGTTTCCAGCAGCTTTCTTGCCCTTGCCTTTCTAGTTTTTGTTACCTTTCTTTCCAGCAGCATTAGCATTAGTATTAGACCTGTTATCTTTTGCAGCAGAAGGTTCAACAAGGTTACCCTTAATAGAAAGTTCATTGACAGAAGAAATTCCCTTATCTTTGAGGCGATTAGCCTCTACAACTTGGAGATGGCTGATCAACTCTTGCAAAGTAAGGTCCTTCTTCTTGTGTTTGAGACGGTTGCGGTAGGAAGTCCAAGTTTCTGGTAGTTTATGAACCAGAACATTGGTCTACAAGACCTCGCACATCTTCATGCCCTCGGACAGAACATCAGCAACTAGGTTCTCATACACGTGCACTTGCTCCATGACGGGTTTGTTGTCCACCATCTTAAAATCAAGCCAGTTGCCAGTCACGTACTTTTTCTTACCAGCATCATCTGCCCCGTTCTTCTTCTCAAGAGCCTCTCATATGGACTTTGCTGAATTGTTGCTGTAGAAAAGATCAAAGATAGGGTTCGACATATGACTGAGAAGTCGACCCCTAACAGTCTTGTTATCTTTCTCGTACTTCTCTTGGGTTACACCACCATCAGTCTTCCCTTTGCCTTATCCTTCTACGCAGGGGTAACATCAAGGACTAATGTCGAGGCAGGAGTTTGTGGTGAAGCAGTAGCAACATCTTTACCCTTTGGTGGATCACTATACAACACATAGTCGATCTCCAAAGGCTCAAGTTGGATCAAAATCTTCTGTGACCAACGTTTGTAGTTGGTTTCCTCAAGCAACTCTATTTTCGGCATATCATTCAACGGTTGACTTGTCATATTTTCAGTAACAATAAATAACGCTTCTAAATTGTTGGAAATATGTTATCTGAAAACAATAACAATGGTAATAATAATTTGAATGTACGGCCGAATATTTGAGGAGATTGTGTTTGTAGAATAAGGCTGTGTCGTGGTATGAACACCACTGACTTAGAAGTGTTATTCGCCTCGACTAGTGCAGTCGTAACGGACGTCGCCCCCCAAGTTTAGCACAGCGCTCCACTGTCTCGTGCACTCAAGATGTGAAGATGGAACTCGTTTTAGTTTGCTAAGAAGAAAAGAGAATGGAAGTAATTTTCTGTGTGTGTTTTTAATTCCCACAGCATCCAAAAATATATAATGGAAAAGATCAGTGTAACTGAAACTTTGAACGTGGCTTAAAATATGGGATTGACTGTGTGAAAAAAGGAACCGTTACAACAGCGGTTACGACTCAGTCAAATTAAGAAACAGACACTGAAAAGAGTTTCAGAAGTTAAGGAGTCTCATAAAACTCAACACTCAACTCCGACACGGCCAAAAATGTACGCACCAGCACCACACCGCGTACGTGTCACGAACACGAGCCGAGCCTGACGGACGGACGACGGCGGCGCGCGCGTGGGGATGGCATGCTCTCCCTCATCATGCATAAGGGGGGGAACTCACTTGACAATTGGTTGGTGTAGTGTAATATATAAAGACTACAAATGTCCCTTGTACTACCAATGTGGGACAAAAGTATCTTATGAACAATGAAAGAAAAAGAAAGACTACACTTCCAACCAAAACCCTTTGAATTCCAAACAACAACTAATTGTTAACCAGGTGCCATCAATGAGATTTCTCAAAAAAAAAAAAAAAGTAAGGAAGAAGGTAAGCCACATAAAAGCTTCCTTATATAGTAGTATAAAGAATTATATGGGACACCCTAAATAGAAAGTGTAAAGAACATTTGGGACGGAGATGTAGAGCATGATAAGTAAATATTGATAAAATGTCGTACAATGCAAGAAAAAGGCCAATCGTGAGAAGATGCTCGATCTTCAGTCTTCAATAGACGGTAGACACTCTTGAAGTAAATATTCACATCTAGCCAATCGTGAGAAGAAATCTTTCTGCATGAAACTTAAAAATGAAGAGAAAAGGTAACATTTTAACTTTTTGTGAGGATCCTGAGACATATTTGACTTTGTTAGATTCTCTGAAGTTCGCGCATCGATGAGTTCACACGTTCATGCAACTGGGATTTGCATTTGGGGTCATGAACTAGCTGTAGTTTCTAATTATGGCCAGTTAACTTTATGTCTTTATCATGTGCTTTTTCTTAGTTTATACTCGTTTTATCTTACCGAACAATCAAGAGCTTGGACGAAACTTTTCTGTCCCGTTCAATTTAGTTTTGTGTATTTTCAAATCAGCTTATATGACCTCAGAGTCACATTGTTTATCACCTTCAATTCTAATTCAGTTTTATCGTACATTTTAAGCTATCTTCATTCTTCACTCGATTCGTTTAAATTCGGTATCAGAAGAGGATATATAAAGCACAAAATAAAAAAGTTGTAGGATCATTTTATTGTTTTGCCGCTTTTGTAGTGGTAGGTTTGGCGCTGGCGCTGCTTGTCAAGGCTTTTAGGAGAACATGTCTTGTTCCACTAATTACGGATCCTTTCAGCTTTAAGAACTTCTTATTTTATTATGCGCGATCTTTTTCTTTTGTGATTGCCCGTCGGGTTTAATAGAGCATTGCTCCAACTTTATCCGGACCCGACCGGGGTTGCACACCTGCCTGTGGTGGGTGAGTCTCACAATGAGTGTCTTTGCATATGCCATGGCTCGAACTCGAGACATTCTTAATCGATATAGAGCTACTTACCACTATAACCATCCACACATTGGTTATTATGCGCAATCTTTTGATTGATCATAAATAATGTATCATACTATCATTCGTCCAATAGTCCCTGCTTCTTGAGCAATATCCGATGGATTGGGAGGACTTGTTATATTGCTAAATACGTGAGCACAGTCTTACCCAAAAAAAAAAATCAGAGCCTTGTATTATCCTCTTCTCTTTTTTTTTGGTGCTGTTCATGGTGTGTTTTTTTCTTCAATTCTTAGTTACACCTAGTGGACGTTTATGCCGGTGATTTTTTTAAAAATAAATTATAAGACGTACCTCATTAGTCACCATAGCTCATAAATATCATTAGTCATTTATCATGTTATTAGACTTGAGCTTACACCAGATGTAACATGTATTGGTTTTTCTTAAGTTATTAAACGTAAATTGTACAATACTGGATCGGAAAAAAAAAAATGGAATTCAATTACTGAATAAAACTACCAAATTAAATAACTAAAATTTACTAATTTTTTTTTACAAAATCCAAGTTTGTTTGAAAAATATGAAAATGACCTGAAAAATAGGAAAATGAATTGAAAAATCTTAAACCAAACTAAAAAAAAAATGAAAAAAAATATTGAATTGAACTATAAAATACAGCCTTAATGGTTAAATTGTGAAAACATTATTTGTTTGTTACTCTAAATATTTGTTTTTCGCCTTGAAATGGGCACAAAAATTAAGAAAACTTAAAAATGACATTCTTGCCTGTGTTTTTTACACTCCAAATCTCTTTCACGGCTAGGTGGTGGGTTTTCTATAATCTAAACAGGGGCACAATAGTCTGTCTAGCAAAAAAGAGAGGCTTAAAAAGGAAATAGGAAGAACAAACATAAACATCAATGACGACAAATTTTACGGTACACCCCACTCCACGGTACACCTCAAGTGTAAAATTTAATTTTTTTCGTGAAAAAAATAAAGAAAAATTTCACTAATTCTCTACTTAGATGCACTAATACATCTAGAAGCGTCACGAATTCTATTTCTTATATAATTAGTGATGGTTGAGACGAATTAGTGAAAGCGTTGTAGAAGAGAGTGTAAATGTTCTAAATGAGTTTTTTTTGCATTTTCATACAAGTAATAAAACCAAATTGAGTGAAAAGGGAGATGAAAGAGGAGAGAGAAAAAATATTTTTTAAAAAATAACAATACATTTTTTTGATGGGTATTTGTGAGAGGGGTGTACCAAAAGTGGTACACCTCAAGGTGTACCATATAACCTCTCATCAATGACCGTGCAAAAACATAACAAACATAAATAATGAAGCATTATTTACAGGAGGCTTCAAGTAATTAAACGAGTTACACATAGGCTAAGCTTCGCATGTAGGGCTGGAGGCCAATGGCCGTGCAAAAACGAAAAAAAAAAAACAAAAATACGAGGGCTTTTGGAGGATAAACGCGATAGTGGTAGATGCGTATATGTAATGAAGGACTTTATGGGTAATTCATTGTAACATTTGGTCTAATGTTCATTCTAAAGGTGTCTCATTAACTCAGATAAAAAGCTTACCAAAAAAAAATTAACTCAGATAAAAGAAAAAGGATCCCAATAACAAATTTATGAAACCATTTTGTTCGTCGCATCGTCCAGCCTGTTCTACGAGAATTGGTCAGTGTCGATGCACGAATCTCCTGAGATATAAGACTACCACACTACAATAAGACGAGTACATCTTGAATGTAAAAGATGCTTGGCTTACTCGAACGACAAGTAACCTTTACATTTTCGTCTCTAAAAATGAATATCCACCTTTAAAGAGAAGGAATATAAAGAGGTTATACTCTACTTGATTGGCAAATGGCAAGCTAAATACTATCCTTAAAATGCTATGGTTGCCACTGCTTCATTTCAACTTCTACATACGTAGTATTAGGAAAATACTTTCCCATCAAAAAAAAAATATTAGGAAAATACTTGAGGTCACCCCACGCAGCACAAAATATCGTGGCTTTACAATTTTAGAATAAATAAAAAAGAAACAAATAAGACAGTGGAGCCGGACTATCCAAGTAAATCTAATCTCTGCCTTTATTCTCTAGCGGAGGAACACAAAAATCTTAATCCTCAAGCAGCAGAATCCTTCAAGCACGTTCTCATGAGCATTCCAAGCTTTTTGGAAGCATCAAGACAAAGCTCCATTGCCTGTTTACCAATACTAAAGAGTTAGCCCTAGGAACTCAAGAAGAGAGAAGGGGGACAAACTCAAATCATACCTTGTGAATTTTTGGGGTTGACCATTCACCAGTGATGATCAACTGGGTCATCTCTGCCCGAGAAGGCATGTATGATAGCATCAAGCTCCCATCTTGGCAGTTCTCCTCTTCTAGTAGCGGATCAATCATGAGATTTGTCCCGAGAGAAGACTACAAATGTAGCAGAAACAGGAGTAGAATAACGAAAGATCAGAATCAATTTCACATCTTGATATAACGCCAAGCATATCTTTCCCAAGTAGCAAAACACAAAATGCAAATATCTTAGTGGAGGAGGGGTCAAGCCGCTGCTGGCTGATCAAATTCCTCGCAGTTCAAATGTATAGCATGTTTAAAGATCAACCAGTATCGTTTTAAAAAGAAAATAAAATGTGAACAAAAAATAATAACTCAGAGCACTCGTGAAAGAGTTCAAAGCACTCAAGATAGTCCAAATAGAAGTCCATCGGCCGGCTTGCCGTGGAACCGTTCAGAAGTGGAGCCATTAGTGAGGTAGCAACTTATGCTATATTGCTCAAATTCTATAGATCTTTCATTGTCAAAAGTGTTTAGGGTTCATCATTGTTGCAAGTGTCATTTGACTACCAATTAAAAAAAGAAGAAGAAAAGAAAAGAGGTAATGCTTACCTTAAGTTCACCAAAACACAAAATTGGCTTACCAATCTATGCCACCAGAGGAAAGCCAGTTCCACAATGTGAAGATCGGGCATACAAGTCTATTTGGTGACTGAAATTTATACCAACAACAACAACTCAGTCTAATCGCATCTCAGATGGGGTACTGATGTACGCAGCCTTACCTCGAAAAATCGGGAGACTGTTTCCAGATACTGAAATTTATACCTGATTAATTAAACTATTTCTATTTGACTTCCATGGTGCATACCGCTTGGCGCTTAGAAGACCAAAGCTTAAAGCTCAAGAGAGAATTTTAATTTATGCATGAAACTTCATCGTTTTGATGATGTTTGCAGTAAGAATATGAGAGCTAGAAAAGGAAGGACAAAACCCACCCTTTTGCTACGGTCAACCTTTTAATTAGTCTCAGTAATGAAATGAACCAAAAAACTTCTAGCTCTCATATTCTTTGCAGTCATTTTGGGTCGGTTTCGATTGTTTTCAAATAGGGTTCGATTGTTTTCAAGTCGGGTCAACCCATTTTCGGGTCGGGTCGCTTCTGTTCGGGCACACACAACGGGTCAATAAAATAAAATAATCATTTGAATAAAAAATTTAAAACTTAATTTATTTCACAAGAATAATAATATTATATAGAATACAATATAGTATAGGTCTGCTCACTACCCTTCCATTTAAGCAAGAGCATGCGCCCACTTTACATTCTTAAGCATGTTTCAAGCTATGTTACTAGAACAAAGCATTTTAGGCCAACAACTAGTACAAAATGACATGACATGACATGGATACAGGTACAACATCCAGACACGGAACTTCTATTATGAACACGATTTACCTGGTGAGAAGCAGATCTGCTTTTTAAATATTGGAAAATGGTACACATTTCCTAATCCCCCTTGTTCCCTTCTCTCCCCTCTGTCTGTCAGCAAGAGGCGCTCAACTCATTCAATACGAACGATCAGAAGAGCTACTAGTTGGATTAATTAGTAGAAACAATACTACACGGGGACTCGTGCACTTTCCTTTCTGACAAGGGCTAATGGAAAAGCCTTGCCCACCCATTAAAAATGAATGCAGTGTAAAGTATGAGCCTATACTGAAGGCTCACTAAGTCTGAAACCCATTCAAATACTTTTTCTCAACTAAAGGCTGTAGCAGAAAACCTCCAAAACCAAAATACAAGAATTCCTATGAAAATGAGAAGAGTGTACCCATCTCAATCCTTTCTCTGCACCCATTTCTGTCAAAAAAAGAAGGAAATAACTCCACACCCATACGCAAATTCAGCAGTCCATGTAACCTAAAACTTTGGATCATGCCTTACTTGACACTTGGACACCTACTGATATCCTACACCCATACCTCAGTCCATGTAACCTGGGTTTCAACTGTTCCATTAACATTCAAAGTCAAACGAAAACACAACCTAGAAGGCATGATAAGAGCTTCAACCAGAAATTCTTAATGTGCAGACAATGCCTATAATTGTGATTGTCTTCTCCATATTCCCTGAACGTTTGGACAAAAAATTACACAAATCAGCATAGATGCATACCAGAGACACAGCTGCGACCAAATCATACATCAAGATTCCAGCATCACCGAGAGCAAGGCTAGCACATGATATAATAACAGGAAGATCACCTGCCACAACAAAAATATGGATATTAAAAACCCTGTGGCAAAGTATAAACTATACGTTCAATAAAAAGCTGCAATCCAATAAATAAGCAGCTAGCAACAAAGATAAAGAGAGCAAAATTTTAAAGCAGCCAGACTCTGATTAACAACTTTCCATAAACAAATTCGAAATAGTAAAAGACATGAATCTAAATCACAAAAGAAAATGGGTTATCAAGTAATTATAGAATCTGGGACAGCAAGATGGATCAAAAGATAGCAGAGAGAGGCCTAATAGTCTATGTTAAAAATGCTGACCCCGGTATATACATAAAAGTCTTCCAACAACAGCAACGTAGCCTTGCCCCAAATTCTTTCGGGATAGGACCAAAGGAATTTTTTGGTCCATACCGATATGACTACGCTTTGCGCGCAGGCTTCTACCCGTCTACCGCACATACTGTTTTCCGTGAAACTAGAAATGACCAAGTTATAAAGAAAACTTTCTAATGGCGTAGATAAAGTTCCATAAAAAAAGTACGAAATAGAGGACAATGCATATGAGCCCTCAAATCTGCAGCATAGGTTATAGCCCACACGCGTGTTAATGGTCATGTCATCGATTTAAATAAATGAAAAAGAAAAACCCCCCAAAAGTAAGAGCTTCAATCTGAGCTCTCTATCCGTCTGCCAGCGCTGCCTTCCTCTCTCCATCTTTGTTGCACTACTCCCACGTTCAAGAAAGCTATTCCACCAGAAAAACTGGAAGTGCCTTTTCTCCACGACCTCTAGTGGCGTGGTTCACTGTATTATTTTCCCCAGGTCATCACGGGTTTCTTTTTATCCCGCTTTTGCCCTACTTTCTAGTAGTTAGGGGAGTTGCGACTTTGAGAATCTTCGGGATCGATACCTTTAAATCTTTAATACTTTGTTTTTTTAATTGTAATGGGCCTAGTCCATGTGTAGTTATTTGTTTCTAACATATGTGCACGGAAGGACAAAAGGAAAGATGTTTTTTTGTTTTTCCTCATTCTAGGGATTCATTCTTATACGAATTTAGTGTAACATATGATACTGAAATTGTAAATCCCTAATAAATAAAGACCTATGTCGTCATGTCCTGCCTTGTAAGAGACCCAAGGATGGAAAATTGCAAGAGCTAGGAAATAAATTTCCAAGGCAATGAGTGAGTTACCAAAGACCCGGGCTATTGTGTATCCTATCAATTAGCCTTCAACCCATACATACCCTAATCACTCTATGCCATAGTGCACGACCTCGAAAGGAAATCTCCAAAACCACTTCCCCAATACAAGACATTCTAGTCCCTCATCCTCCCGAAACCTAACCTCCCTTCCTCCTTAGCCTAGCACACTAGCTCCAATCTAAAAATCTTTTTTTTCATTATATTTGATACACAAAACAGCATAATGACTACAATAGAAATGTTATGCTTGTTTAGGAGTTGGAAATTATTAGTTAGCAATTATCAGTTTGTAGTTACAAAGTGTTTGGTGGAATAAAAGTTAGTATTTGTAATATCACAGTATAAAATTAAATATATAAAATTAAATATAGAGACATGACAACATTCATTTTATATATTTTAGTATTACTTTTGGGGGATACACGTGTCTTTTCACAAGTGAATCCAAACTACTAATCAAAAATGTTGTTTTTGAGCAACATATTAGAAAGAGTTGTTTTAACCCCCAATGCTAATGATAACTACTCTTCACCAAACAAGCATTTAGAAACTCCGAGTGGTCAAACTTGTAAAGTGGCCTCAAAATGCAAACTACTCTTCAAAACAAGGCAATTTTGAACTACAGACCACAAACCAATATAATACTCCCTCTGTATCGAAATACTTGCAACATTTGCTTTTTTGAAGTCAAAGTTGGTCAACTTTGACCATAAATTTATGAAACTGTCTATTGAATTGTGAGAAATTAATTATACCATTAGATTTCTTTTTGTATCTAGTTTTGAAAGATGTAAATTTGTCATATTTTTTATGAAGTATTTCATTAGTTACTGATGGTCAAAGTTGTGCTTCAAAAACCGTGAAAAAGTAAATGTTGCAAGTATTTCAATACGAAGGGCGTAAAATAAAAAAAGAAAATATACCATTTAGGGTACCTGACTTGTACATAATACCAAGTTGGTACCCTCTTTTCAATATTGCAAAATAGATATGAGTAATTCAAAGTTGTACCATTTTAGGTACCTCACTGGTTAGCGTTACAGAAAATCGTGAAAACCGACGATCAAAATATCATTTTAGCATCACAATTTACCTGAAATGCAGCATCACAATTTACCTGAAATGCAGTTATCTTCCCTCACAATATAAAAGAACATAAGTATAATGAAAAAGAAAACAAAAATCTGGGTTTTTGTTCTAATATTAAGTTTGGAGATTTTAGGGGAATTGTTTTCTGAATTAATTTGAATTAATTACACTTCAGTTAGGGAGGGAAAGACACAAACTTGGATACTAAAATGATCAAAATATCGTCAATTTTCACGATTTTCTGTAACGGAAAAGAGTGAGGTCCAGGTACCTATACTGGTACAACTTTGAATTACTTAGGTATCCATTTTGGAATATTGAAAAAAGAGGGTATATGTGCACTAAAAAAAAATTGGTATAATGCTATAAGTCAGGTACCCAAAATGGTATATTTCCATAAAAAAAAGGTTAATAACATTATGAAAAAACAAGAGGGGAGAAGAAATTACACTATTGCCAAATAGGAATCCTAACAATTTCATTTTACATTTTCTTAAATATTCCAAAGGCAAGTTGCTGATTGCCAAATTAGGATTTGTGGTTGATGAAGAAGTGAAAATTTAAAAGTCAATAGAAAATAAAGCAGGCTCAAGAAGGAAGGAGAAAATGAAAAAATAACATTAACATATTACTTTTTAAATGATTTTAAAAAAAGAAATATTATTTTTTATGTTGAGAAGAATCTCCGGTTAGTATTGGGTTTTAAAGGATTAATATGTCGTCTGCGTGCAATAAAAATAATATTATGGAGGACCCCCTCCGATAAAAATACCAATATGGTTATCAGGTAGTCGTTAGGCTCTTTCTGTTGCCAGGTAGACTGTTCCATTCTAGAGGTCAGCAACTTTGCCGGTGGCAAAAAAGTCGCTCGAGATAAAGCGATTGATGGAAATCATCACAACAGACATCAATCGTGTTGTTTGGCCATATTTACCTGTGAAATCTTTCCATTTTCAGATGACAATTAATATTGGACTGGGTTTTTTGTTTTGTATTTTTAAATTTCAATATACAGTTCTAAGAAGAGACCAATGAAGCGCTCGCCTCACTCTTCTGTCTGAGGTACACTGAGGCTCTACGCTGATCCCAGTAACCGGATGGCACCTCGAGCCTAAGCCCGGGATTGCTTTTCAAAACCAAGGGAATAAGTGAGGGCTAAGAAGCGAAGGTGGCCACGAATCCAGCTATAGGTGACCCCTTCTCGCTCTTCAAAAGTCCACGATACCGATAAAATCTCATATCGAAAACTTGCACTAAGGTATATAAATTGCTGAACAAGCTGGAAATAAAAAAAAGCCAAATCTGAGGGCAGACAACTTACTTCCACCAGATTCCAGAACTAATGCAAAAACATCAACAGTAGTCTTGGGGAATGACTCCAATATTATTGCACCCTCCAAAGCTTTATGAAGCACCGAGGAAAACTCTGTATGCTCTGAAACCTACAATAAGAGACAAAGGTTGAAAAAGGGAAGAAAAAATCACAAAGCACTACATTAGCCATTACACCACAGTTTCCAGATTATTTCACCTGCCCTCGATCTGGAGTAGAGGAAGCCATGTAGCTGACACTGCAATTCAGCCTGCCAACATCACTATACATCATTGCCTTCTTACTCTCTCTTGGCCCATATCTGTCCAACGACAAGAGCTAATTGTCAACATGGTCAAATAACATGAGCAAGTCAATCATCAGCAAGACCCTCATAAAATAATCGTAAACCATTAATATTGCACAACAGCATATGACAATACTGGCTGAACAGAACACGCTTCTGAATGACAAACTGTGAACTTTTGCAACCAATTATTCCTCTGAAATTACATGTGCGACTATGATGACAGAATAGCACATCATAATAAAGACTAAAGTAGGGGTGATAATGAGCTGAGCGGCTCGTGAGCTACTCGAGCTCGGCTCGACCTCTGCCTTGAGCCGAGCCAAGTGAAGCTCGGCTCGGAAGGCTCACGAGCCGGGTCGATGTATTTTTTACATAATAAATAAGTCATAAGTCAATATACTAATTGTTCAAAAAAAATAAGACATTTATATTAATGGAAGCTTTTGAACTTGTGACATACGATGTATAATTACACTTGTTAATTTCACTACAACCATTCATACTCCAGCATTATTATTAATAAGGTACAATCACTGGAGTTTTAATCTCGAGCTCGAAACTTCGTAAGTTTTTTTAGCTCGAGCTCGAAACTTCGTAACTTCTTTTAGCTCGAGCGCGAAACTTCGTAATTTTTTTTAGCTTGAGCTCGAAACTTCGTCAGTTTTTTTAGCTCGACAACATAAGCTCGGGCTCGGCTCGAGCTCGCTGAATTTTTTTATGAGCCGAGCCGAGCTTCAATTTAAAAGCTCAACGAGCTTTGAGCTCGAGCCGAGCCCACCAAAAAAAGTAGTGAGCCGAGCCGAGACTACCCAAGCTCAAGCTCGTTATCACCCCTAGACTAAAGATTAAGGAGAGACAATGCCTCATAGGCATAACTTGAACTAGTCTTTTTGGTTTAATATGTCCATCAAAATCTCGATAAATCATTGCTTTTTGGTTTTGGAACGAAATGCACTTCATCAAATCCTCTAAATAAACTGTGTGCCCCACTTATTTCTCATAAAAGTAACTTATTGTTGTCGCACATGAATCAAGGGTCAATTGAAAAACGATTTCTTTCTGTACTCAGCAGAGGGTAAGGTTGTTGCATCAACCGCTTCCCCTTACTTGGTTAGGAGGGAGCCTTTTGGCACTGGGATGATGTTGTCGTTTGAACTACATACTGGAATAGTTTAAGAGATACAGATAAGTCAATAATAGAACCACCTCTCAATCATATGTACATCTGGGAAGAATTAAGAATTGCAGTTATGGAATCCAAATGTACCATACATCGTTTTTTTTTCTCATTTATCTGTCTCCTTTTTTTAATAGAAAAATAAGTTTTATAACACTAATGTCAAATGAGCCTCAAAGGACAAGATGGCAAAGAGCGCCAATTGCGTTGTACAATTGATAGTGCCTTATCAAAACACGGCTATTACGCTCCAGCCAAATGCACCAAAAAATTGCTTAAACACCACATCGTCTGCTTGTCTGTACCTCTTCCAAATCCGACATACCCAATCATCAAGAAGTCAATCACTCTTCACAAAGAAACCCAAACATATCACAAAGAACAAGAGCCCCCTCCCAGTCAAGAAACCCCGACAGCTCCTCCGGAGATGGAAACCTATATAACCACGTTTCCAATAATGCAACATTCTTTTCCCTCATTCTCCCAAACCCCAACCCTCCTTCCTCCTTAGGCTTGCACATTTGCTCCTACTTCACTAAATGATCCTTCCCTATACCTTGAATCCCATCTCATAAGAAATTCCTTATAAGACTCTCCATCTAGCCACTAGCCACACATGCTGGAAGTTAGAAAAGAGACCGATAATACAAGGGGTATTATATAATAAAGGGGTATAGAAGATAAGCAAGACTTAATTAGGGTAACCCGCCCTCCCAAAGAAAAATAAGACCCCTTCCAATTAACCTACCTCTCCACTCTTGTAACTATGGGCTCACAGAAAGCACGGGCATAAAGCACGACACCAGTATTTCCGCCTAGAGGAACCCCCAAATAAATCAAAGGCCATTCAAGGACGGGGCAGCCTACCATTTCAGCAAACTGCAGCAAATTCATGAGATTGACCACCGTCATTCAAACAATGTGCCTAGGCACTAACCTCTGGCATATGCACCTTAAATAGCCGTAGGCAAAGCAGATGTTGACACATGTCAAATATTTCTTGCATTCGAAAAAAAATGAGCCTCAGCACTATTAGGCGCCTAAATACCCATACAGTGTTGTGCTTAGGTCTAGGTTACCTACAAGTACCCAAAATGGGTACGGATTAAGTATCGGATGCTCCATAATCCAAAATATTTGGGTACAGGGACACTGTCCAAAAATTTGGGTTACGGGTGCGGATACGAGAGTTCATTAAAAAAAATAGAATATGTTGAAAACAATTGAGATGAAAGTTTAATTTTATTATTCGAAATGATGAACTACTGGTTTTGGTGTGATACTATGATTGATGTCCTTTGTGTCTTCAGTTTTAAAATAGGGCAAGAACGTTTTAAAACTAGTTGGGCTTTAATTGCCTCAAACTAAATATGTCAACCTGTCAACAAAAAGTGCCGAAATGGCCCACCCCTATAAATAGCATTTTATGCCTAACAAAACCGAAAACCCTAGAGCAAATGTCTGTAGGAGCGCCGCTGTAAGAAAAGAAGAGGGGAGAGACGGAAGTGAAAGCGGAAAAAAGAAGTGGCAACTCCAAAGACTCCAAGTTTCTCATCCATGAACATTGACAAAACAAATTCAATTCTTCCAGATCTGGGTTTTTCCCTTCAACACTTCATCCCCTTTTTATTTTTCTTCAACGCTGCTTCCATCTCTCAATAGCCGTGTCCGATGTAAAGCTGCCGTCTCCAACACAGATTTCGTACCCGGATCCGTGTCATATCGACACAGGTAAAGAGGCAAAAAATGCCGTGTCCAGGTAAACCTAGGCTTAGGTACACCTTGTGTCTTTTTATAACACAGTTGATCACATCACAAGAACAAGCAGCTAAGAATACAAACTTCTAATAGAATTAAATCTTTCCATAGATAAGGACAAAATTCTCAAGAGCAAACAAAGATACTCACACAGACACGACGACCTTAGTATTGCCGAACTCTGCATAAGCAGAACCAGCAGCTGAAGTAACGGCATCTGTCCATAACACTGCAATTACAGGAAAATAATAAGTTAGTGAACTACAAAAAAAAGTTTGTCCCTATAATCAGTCAAATTTGAAAGAGTGACAGGCAGAGGGCTAACAGTAGCCAATAGGAATTATGTTGTTGATTAAGTGAGGTTCTGAATTCTTCATTGACACAGTTCAGAACCTCATTATACAACTTCGTAGGCATAAAGGTACCAATCGTTTGAATTTGAAGTAAAAGCTTAACTGCATGATTACCAAAAAGAAACTTTAACACAACTACTCGCACATAAAATTAGGCAAGGAAATGAGCAGATCATTATGCCAGTTCAAAGAAATAACTATGGCAATAAAACTGGAACAGCTGAGTGGCGGAGGTAGAAAGGGAGAGTAACTTTAACACAACTACTCGCTTGAAGAAACTCTACAAGCAACAAGGAATCCAGAAAGAGAAGAATGAGAAATAGAATTGCAGAGGTACAGAACTAACAGGAATGGGTAGGCAAAGATCAAAGGATACATTGCTTATTAGTTATTACACCCAAAAAAAAAAGGCAAACTAATGAATCAACAAACATTAATCAAGGAACTAGAATTCTTAAACAACATTACACCCGCAAATGTATGCGAGACATATAAAGAGTGGCTACAACATCAGAATCAATTTACTTATTCCCTCCCTCCACCCCTATTTACAAGTGTCACTTTAGGGTCTGTTCTCTTGCACTAAACTGAATTTGTTGGAACTAAAAACTCCAACAAAACAAAAAAAATGTTATGTGGTAGGTTTAAGTTGTAAGGGAAGCCCTTGAACTGAACCAAACAAAACAGAATACTCCGAACTCAAATACACTGAAATAATGGGTACAGTAAGTCCTGAATCCAATTCTTTATTTGGCCTCGCACTAATCAGTCACTCACTCACTTCAGCCTACATGCTGCTTTCTTAAAGGGTTCATTCGAATGTGACTAAAGAACTATCTCACGACAAAATAAACAAGCACCAACAAAAGCCAAAACAAAAAGAGTAGAAAACAATTCAAAACGCGAAAACAGTGAAAACCCAAATATGAAATATGATACTATCATGCATGCAATCATAAAGTTTCGAACTTCAAGCAAGAACCCAATAATAATATTCAAAAATATTAATTAAAAACCCAAAAGAGAGAGAGAGGAACGGGAAGGAAACATTAATTAGCATACCAGCGGGGCGGCAGTGGTGAAAGGCACGGCCATCAGAGCGAATCCCATTACTAGGTTCTTTGAGTTTGAGTTTCTCTTCATGCTTCCTCTTTTGGGTTGATGGTGAGTATGTTGTTGCTGCGTTTTTTGAAGCCATGGTTTTGGGAGCTTTTGTGTCTGTGTTTGCTCGGCGCCGTCTGATATGTGTGTAGTGTAGTTTGTTTTGCCTACTAGAGAAGCACAAATCGGCGAATGTAAGACTTTTAATAATAATATTTTTATTTGGGAAAAGCTACGCTGTGCCCAGGCCAAGTAGCAATAAATGCTAAGAGTTTCCTGACTAAACTAATGACAACAATCAAAATTCTAAATGCGTTCACACCTATAAAAACTAATTTACCCAAAATACCCTCAAATGTTAAAGCATCCTTCCCTTACATCCTCCTGTCTACGTCATTCCTTCCCAGATCAACCTCTCTTTCATTCCCTTCTTCAAAACTATCCACCAAACCAGCCCAGTTTTTTTTTTTTTTTGTTGAGAAAACAAACCAAGCCAGATTAAAAACCAACACAATCACCACCAATCTTCTCTTTCGTCTATGCCCCTTGTTCCTCTTCCTCCACTATTCCTCACCATCATGTCAGCCATAACCCAGCCAAACCATTTTAATCCTTCTTCTTCATATGGCCATTAATATGCCGAGTTGACACCATCTTCCACGACGATCTCAGCCCAAGCTTTCGCCCCCTTTCTCTGATGCCGATACCTGTATACCCATTATTTGATCTTATACAATCCGCGGCGGCACCGGAAAATCAAAACCCAAACCCTAAACCCCTAATTAATTGCATTTTTCTTATTTTTTAATGGGTTCACCATTCCCTTCTCTCCTTAGGGCGATTTCATGACGGAGGGTACGAAGTTGAAGAGTTTGGTTTAGTGTTTAGTGTTTTCATGACGGCGGGTACGATGAGAATGGGTTGATGTGATGGATGGGTTTAGTGTTTTGCTTGCGGTGATGGATGGAGGTGTTGGTGAGAACTGTTTTTTTTCCCGGTAATTTGGTGAGGCTGACTGGTTTGGTCGTGTGGGGATGGATGGTGGCGTTGGTGGAGGTCTGATGATGGATGTTACCTGTTATAATGTAGAGGGGTATTATGGTAACTAGTGTTATAGCATTAAATAACTGTTTTCCTTTTCCTAGAAAATGAGCTATTGGTCCTGTTTGGGTAATTAGCAGATAACAGAAGCAGATAGCATATTGGTGATTGATGTGAGAGAGAAAATGTCAAAATAAGACGAGATTCAATAGCAGATTGATGTGAGACATAAAAAGACGAGATATGCTAAAAAAGAGCAGATAGCAGATTTGCCAAACAGGGCCATTATCAAAGTCTAATAAATGAACATTAGTATGTGCCCTAGGTAAACCTGGCAGAAATTTACCCGACCCGTTATGACCCGAAAAACCTGGGTCATGAACACAAAAAATTTGACCGAACCCGAAACTGACCGAACCCGAAAAAAAGGGTAAAATTTGGGTTGAACCCGAAATCGACCGAAACGACCCGTTTGTCCAATAAAGTATTTATAAATGTATATTTCACAATTTTAATTTATTAAAACATAATAAAATAATAATATTTTAAAAAAAATATTGGAAAAATGTTTAAATATTAATAAAATATTGATAAAATAATATTTTTATCGAACAAAACAAAATGTGCAAAACCGTTGGATC
The DNA here is from genome assembly GCA_900322385.1 of Pharnaceum exiguum. Lineage (NCBI taxonomy): Eukaryota > Viridiplantae > Streptophyta > Magnoliopsida > Caryophyllales > Molluginaceae > Pharnaceum > Pharnaceum exiguum. The sequence continues at coordinate 22,807 of ONZK01002651.1, read as the reverse complement.
AAACCCGACCCGATCGGAACCCGACCCGAAAGTACAAACCGAAAATGACCGAACCCGAAAAAAAAACCGAATCCGAAACGACCGAATCTGAAACCCGACCGACCGACCCGATTGCCAGGTCTAGCCCTAGGGCACATACTAGCCAACCGTATTTATTTTCATTTTTCAGGTATTACCTGTGGTGAGTGGTGACCGATACATTTATGAAGGGTGATAAACATACACCAAGTGTAAGTGAGGATAACATATACTACCTATTGTGTGTTGACATGTGGCAGCTGAGAATATTTGTTGGAGGGAAGATATAGGGGGAAAGGGAGCTGATGAGCGGGAACTTCTACAACTAAATTAAGAAAGAGACAAGCTGATGATATCAAAGGAAAGTGAATGATTTTATCAATCAATCATGATCTGCTGAATATTGAGGAAAGAGAAAGGAGGACGGACAATACTATGCGGCAGACCCTTTACTTAGTTTTTTCTTTTATTCTTTTTGCCACAATTTTCTGGGTTAAAGTTAAGGACTAACAATGGCGTCGTTGTCTTTTCTTCGATGTGTTAATTTATATCTCCGTATTCAAAGAATCCTCAAAAGGCTAAAAAAATTGAATTTCTAGTAGCAAAATAGGATTGTATAAGAAGACATTACTACTGTATTGTAATTACATATTTAGTATCAAAATTGCGAACTAAGTAGCATTATTTGTACATTGTGCCCTTGATGGAAGATAGGAGCCGAGGAAATGGTCTACTATAGACTTGAATGAGGAATGTCTTGAATCCAAAATTGAGAACGAGTGTGAACAAACGGAAGGGATGTCTTTTGAGTCTGGGTATGAGTATTGTTTCGGTCCTCTCCCGCCTTCCCAAATGGTTCGGGACTCCCGATGGGAAAAGGGCCCAAACGGGATTCTTGGAGCCCGCGGATAAGACAAATGGCTTTGAGCTAAGGTAGGACGCTTGATTGTTGTTGTTGGGCTTGAGATTGAGGAGCCTAGGGAGTTGACCTCGTCGCCTTGGGTCCGGCCTGAGCTGGACAATGTCCCTGGGGTGAGCTGAGTCCCTGAGGTGAGCTGTGTCTCTGGGGTGAGTTGTGTCCCCGAGGTAGACTTATCTTGGAGGTGAGGTGTGATCCTTAGGTAGGCTTGACCCCGAGGTGGAATGTGGCTCGGGGTAGAACTTCCCTTGCACTCGTCGATCTAACCTGCACACAAAGGGTGAGAGTTGGCCCGGGGGGATACCCGGGAACTCCTCTCCGATGCCTAAGTCAGCACGGGGTTCAAGGTTGATTTGAGAGGAAAGAGAGAGAATGATTACTCTGATTTGTGTGGGACTAGATGTCAGTGTAGAATGATCTGACTTATCTGAATGGCATGAATTGCCTTCCAGTGGAATGAAGTGGCTTGCCTTGAGTATTGTGCTGCAAGGTATTTATAGCCTTCATGATGTGAGGGTATTTCGGTAATTCATGATTACCCTAGATTGAGTATTGCTTTCCTCTTCTTGGACTTGGGCCTTATGATGGACTGCCAAGTCTTGGGCTATGAGCCATTGACTTTGTTTGATCAGGGGGAAGACCCCAACAAAATGCCCCTCGGTGGTGGAGGCGAGATGCTCCTTTCTTCGAGGGTGCGCCACCGGATACTATTTGCTATGTCTCAGATTGGAAGGTGTGGAGCTCGGGGTGAGGATTTCATGATCATCCCTCATTCTCCATTGTGCTTCTCTTGGTGTCTTGACCTCCGAGTTTTCTTTGCCATTGGGGAGCTAGCTATTTACCCCCGCTAGCTGCAAGGCTGGATTTGAGGATTGGGCCATCTTAGGTGACGGCCTTGCACATCTTGATTGTTGGAATTCTTCTTGAGAGAAGTCGACCTCAAGTGGGTGAGGGAGACGTCTTGAACAAGGGTGATATCATGAATGAGGGAGATGTCCCATACAAGCTAGGGAGGTCCCTTCCCAGGTAGATGAGGGAGATGTCCCAGACAAGGGAGGCGTCCTGGATGAGGGAGACGTCCCAAATGAGGGAGACATCTTGAGAAAAAGGGAGACGCCCTGAGCAAGGAAGACGTCGGCTTTCATATTTGAAATTTTTAATTTCTTGAGTGACTTCCTTTGACTGGGAATTCGCCTTTCGCCTTTGAGCATTCTTCACCTTTAGGGTAGCTAGCTATTACCCCAGCAAGCTCCTAGGTGGGATGTTTCGAGTGGGCGACTTTGAGGATGACCTCGCTCGCTTTCATACTTAGAATCTCCTTCAAGGGAGATCTTCTTTGGTGCTTGCCTCTAACTTCATATATGAGATATACTTTAATGGGGGAAAAATGTGTGAACCCGTTTCATATATGAGATGGTTATTAATGACTCGTCGACTACACAATAATGATCCCTCGCCTACACAATAATGACCCCCCTTACCCAGTCTCATATATGAAATGGTTAACACAAAATTTTTCCATTAAAGTATGCATAATAAAAGTTAATAGAAATATCTGAAAATAATTAAAGTATACACTAGGTGTAAGTGTAACCCTTTCTCTTTAATTACATTCAAAAATATGTGTAGTGAATGGAACTGAACAGAACTCAATAGAAATGAACTGAACTAGTAAAATAGAGAACTTATTGCTTAATTGTACTATAGCGCAATTGTGATAGTCTAATAAAGAGCTCAATCCACAAAGAGCTCAACTGGATTGAACTGAACTTGAACTAAACAAAAACAAAACAAAACAAAACTTAACCAAACTCAAAGAA
>ONZK01002650.1:61699-72275 GCA_900322385.1 Pharnaceum exiguum | reverse complement strand
TTCCCCCCCCCCCCCATGGTTAAATTCCTACGTAAGCCAGGGTGAATCACACCGTTTCTAGGGTGTGGCTCATGAACTTCAATGAGTCAAGCAACATCTACTTCTAACCTGTACTATCAATTTAACAATTGAGTTCCAGACCTTGCTCAACCTAAAACAGTTCCACCCTTGTTACCAATTTTTTGTTAGCAATGTGCCTACACCCATTTAGAAGAAACGTTTTCTTATTTGTAATTGTCTGCAGCTTCCAGGTTAAGAAAAAACAATTTTTCAAGAACTTCTCAACTATATTGATGTTCGGAGTATTTGGTACCCTAATATCATTCAGCATCATATCATCAGGTAATGACAGTAATATCTCATGCTGCTGTGTTTCACAGTTTATCAGTTCTGAAGTTACAATTCATGAATCTTGAGATTGTTTTATGCTGTTTTTTGTGTAAAGATAGAAGGAAGCTTCATATTGGTATTGACTATTGAGTTTTCATTTGGAAGTCCTCTGTTGAAATCCACAAATGTGTTAGAATTTAGAATACTGTGAGTCTGTGATGAATTTCCATGGGTTGGAATCAAAGGTGTCTGCATATTACTTGTCCTTTTTGAACCTGATTATGAACAAGAGTCCGTATATATGTTCTCCTTCATTTTGGGTAAGAACATGATGCTGAATTTTCTCTATCCTGCTTAATTGTTACTCAAGTTCTATGAGTTGTTTAATCGGAGGTGGCTTCATAATAGTTGTCCTTTTGGAATGTCATCTTTCGCAGAAGTCCTCAGATATGTTGAGGGTGTTTGGCGTAGATTATCTATAAAAGTGCTTCTCCTGTGTATTTTTCATCTCATTCTCCTTCCTCTTTCTCCATTTTCTTCACAAATCAACTACCTAGAAGCTATAAAGGACTCTCACAATGGCCAAAAGCAAAAGCCCAAATTTGATGCTTTTGATTTTGGTCATTTTGGAGAGTAATTTACACTTCATTTTGAAGATGATGGAGGAGGAGAATGGGAGAATGGGAGCAAATTTACAAAACAAAAGCACTTTTAGTGTGAATCTTGGCCAAACACACTCGTTATCCTTAATTATAGTTAAAACACTGATGCATTCCTGTATTTCCTCAATTGTCGTGTTCTAGTCTATTTTAATTAGTTCTTGTAGCTCTTAGAATTTTTTTGGGAATGATGCCTGCGATATGAGCGTTTCATGAGTCATGCAACCATATATTTCAAAGGCAACAATGATGATATGAAAATTTTACCGAGTGTGATGCACATCATGGTGATTTGTGGGCGGCACTATAGTGGTTTGGTTGGTTTGTAGAAGTTATAGTTGACATTAGCCGTTTCTATGGATATTAGCGATTAGTTTTTGGTTAATAGCATATAAATTGCTAAATTAAATTTTGTTGATATTTGCATCATATAGTAGACAAGTAATCTTCTCAAACACTAATTGATATCCCAAAAGGTGTGTTAGGTAGCCTTTAACACGAGTTCATTAGCTAACCACTACTCCCCAAAACTATACCAAGCACTTCAATAGTAATGTTTCGGCCTACTCAAACGCTACCGGCTATCAAAAGCTACTTAAGGCTAGTTGCCTAACAAGGCACCAGCCACCCTTATGTCCAGATGCACTACGCCAACTCTAGTTTGGAAATCAATGCATTCAAATCTGTATACTTATATATATGTGTATTTTTTTTTTTTGGTTACAGGTGTTGCACTGTTATTCAAGAAAATTGGCTTGACGCAGCTTAATTTCAATGACTTTCTGGGTAATTACTTCGAAAGTGTCCAAAATAATTCTGTCTCACCTGTATAATACATGGACTAATTTGATTTTTTTTTTTTCATTTTGTAGCCATTGGTGCCATATTGTCGGCTACAGACTCCGTTTGTACCTTGCAGGTTACATTCAAAATATAAAGAAAAATTTGATTGCTTGTACTGCACTAGTGCACTTCTAAAGTTTGCTTTCTTTTTTTCTTTTTAGGTCCTCAATCAGGATGAAACACCGCTTCTTTATAGTATTGTATTTGGTGAAGGAGTGGTGAATGATGCAACATCTGTTGTGCTTTTTAATGCAGTTCAAAAACTTGACTTGAGCAATCTCAGTATCATGACTGCCTTCGAATTTTTGGGGACCTTTCTTTACCTCTTCTTCACCAGCACACTTCTTGGTGTTTTAGTAAGTTGTCGTTATGCCTTTTGTTATGCTCATAATAAAATTGTGTTTTTTGGCTTAAGAGTTAGGCCACTAGCCAGTAGCCACTACTATGAAGCTTCTCCATGATACCTTTGTTTGTGTTGGTGGCCTTGCTGTGACGGAGAGAACTATTTATGTGAAGTTTCCCTTCCAAATGGCTATCCTAATAACTCTTGTCTATTCCATGTGTGAGCTCTTTCATCCAGTGTCCAGACTCTGTCTACTGCGTCATGTTTAAGATTAAACGAAGTATTTTGCGAATCCAACACATCACCAATCTGTACTGTTTATGCATTCTTTAGTCATACAGGTTATTTGTATATCTATGATGTGACTTGTATAATATCTGATGCTATTCATGTTTAACAACACGTTCTATTGAAAGAAACTTTAATCTATCAATATCACCTCTTTTTTTGTACAACTGCGAACTAACTTGCATACTATGCATTTGAAACAGATTGGTCTTTTGAGTGCTTTTGTGATCAAGAAGCTGTATATTGGAAGGTAAATACTACGAACACTGCATCTAAGCCTCTAATTTGTTACAGTATGCTTACTCCTTTCCCCTCCCCCTCCCCCTTCTCGCACTCGGGCAAGGGAGTCGATCATTGAACATTGTCATCCCCCTTTGGCTTGTAAAGTTTGACCATGCAATTGCTCTATTAGCTCTTTGGCTCTAATCATAAATAAACTATCACATTTATGTCTTGATGGCTTGTATCTGTTACTTCTTGATTCTCATTGAAGAAGTTGTTGCAATTGATATTGAACATTTTCTTTAATTGTTATCGTGTGATGAGTTTTCTCTTTGTTTCTCTCAGGCACTCAACAGATCGTGAGATAGCACTTATGATGCTATTCGCATATTTGTCTTACATGATAGCTGAGGTAAGTTGAATGATCTCAATATGTTTATGACTAAACGACTGTTGTAGACAATTTGGTGAGGTTATCCCCCTTTAACCCTCCTTCACTTCCTTGCAACAAAAAATAAGCCCCTTTCGACCCCACTACTTCCTTCTTGGTAATTGACTTTGAGTACTGAAATATTTAGCAGACGTGAAAAGAATGTGAAAGCTATCGAATAAAAATGGCTTGTGAACATAACAGATCACATTGGCATTAATGAAGACAACTTTGAGCATATTAATTTGAGCCAAACAATCGTCTCATAGATGTTTATGCCATCAAACATTATTCTTAGAACAATCAGGAAGTATTTCCTTTGCCTGTAAATGATCTGTTCATAAGAAGTAAAATTATGCGGCATTCGTTCTGGCAAAACTCTGTATCTTTACCTGTGGCCAAAAAAAAAAAACTCTTCAGTTGAACTGCAGATTTGAAAGTAACTGGTTTCCTCCTCATGCAGCTAATGGGTCTTAGTGGCATTCTGACAGTCTTCTTTTGTGGGATTGTTATGTCACATTACACATGGCACAATGTGACAGAGAGCTCAAGAATAACCACAAAGTGAGTTAAACTTATTACTCTTGTAATTTCCCCCTCTATTTCCAAGTAATATTGCTCTCATTACAGGCTAAAATGTCTGCTGTATGTAGAACTGCTAAATGTCTGGCAGCTTTTAAAATTTGTTTTTTTTGGTCAACAAAACTCATTTTGTTAACCAAATAGGCATGAAGTACAAGTTGATAATAGACTGTATCAACTATCTCAGGATACATTGATAATAGACTATATCAACTATCAACTCTCACAGTATAGTTTTTGTTGCTATCAGTGACATAATATAAAGTCCCTTCTAGGAAGATCCTTTATATATGTCTCTTCATGTAGCAAAACTATACTGGAATTACATCACATAACTATGGGTAAAATTTTAAAGCTTGAAGTTCTTGTTTACATTTACAGTATACATGGAGTCGACCATTCATATCCTGTGTTATTTGTTTGATGATACGCAAGCTATCTGTCTCAATCTGCTGAAAAAAATAATATATATAACTGATGACAGACTACAATATGTTCTTCACTATTTGTTCCATACTATCTGGTTGGTGTTGAGTCGGGGGAGGGAGAGGGGAAGAACTTTATATAACAGATTCAAACCTGAAAAAATATAATTTATTACTGTGATTTGCTAACTAGCCAGGTCTTCTGGACAGTCACAATGCTAAATTGTGAAGACAAAAGTTTGACTAGACTAATTAGGCCCTGTTCGTTTCGCAGCTTATTGCCACCTTATTCAATAATCTTAAGCTCTAGCTTATAGGATAAGCTTAACTGTTACAAAAAAAGATGTGTTCGTTTTGTCAGCTTATGAGAGAGATTATCAAATAAGCTAGCTTATTTGGTAAGCTGTATGAGCTAGCTTATTAACCCCTACTGAAAATATTACCCTTTATAATTGACAATTGTAATTGTCCTTTTATGTCATTTACATTCTTCAGCTTCAGCTGATGAAGACCCTTATTAGATTATTTATTAAGTTTCAGCTCCAGCTAACTAATCAGCTATAGCTTAAGCTAGGTTTACCGAACATACCCTTAGCCTCCTATTTCTAACCGAAATACAAAGGATCACGAATGTGTATGGCGGTGTTTATTCTGCATTAAGGAGAGACCAGTTTCTTGTAGCAACTCTTGTTTCACCCGATTTCAGTGTCTCAGTTTCTCCTTGAAATGTATTGTTTGTGGGCTGGATGTAATTCACATTCTAATTAATCATGTTGTCATGGCAGGCATGCTTTTGCAACAATGTCATTTATTGCAGAAACATTCATCTTTTTGTATGTGGGCATGGATGCTCTGGACATTGATAAGTGGAGAGAAAGCAATGCAAGGTATATATGTTTGTTTTTGTTCGATTTGGTTTCTTCCGAGTCTATAATTGTATCCTGTTAGAGGAGTGCTATATGATTTTTTAAAAAAGAAGAAATTACAACAGGAGCAGCATCTGTCTGGCTATCGTCTTGCATTGCTAAACCAGCTGGCGTAAATGTGTGGATGAAATATATGTGGAAGAAAAAAGTTAGAGGCCGTCGGGACTGGATTTTAGTGGACTAAAAAAATTCTGAACAGAACGAAAAACTGAACTGAATAGAACTTAACTGGATTGTTTATATAATGTATAGAAAATTTCTGAAGTGAACTGAACCTAGCTGAACTGAATTAGTAAAACTCCTGAAGTGGGGTCTTAAACTGGTAAGGATTAAGACCTCATTCATGTATCTGACTTGTTGATGAAGTCTGTATCTTTTTGTCTGACTTCAGTTGTATTATTTCACTACTTCATGTTGCCACCTCTTTAGTCATGCATAAAGTTGGTAACTTCCATTTATTAGCCTACTACTACTACTATTCTTTTAAAAAAAACCATTGTGTTAACATGCACTTCAAAAATATTGGTCAATATCTGACTTCTCCATTGTGGTGTGGTCCGTGAATGTGTTGCGCTTTCATTTTGTATTTGTTTTTTGCGCGTGCGTGAGTGTGAGCATGTTATTTTTCCACAATTCCATTTTGGTCCGTGTTAGCCGGCCCCAATCTGTTTTGGACTGAGGCTATTGTGACTTCTCCGTTTTATGTGTATGTGATGAATATTTTATGTCAACATATTGGAAAAATTGCTTTTTTTTTGTGAAGGAAGGTGAAGTAATTGAACAGAAGCTGATAAAGTACTCTGTTGGAATCCATTTAAAAGTTGGTCTGTTGCCATGAAGCTTTTCTTCCTACACTTCTGCTATACTAAATTCAGCAGTGCTTAAAATTCAGTGCAGGAACTTTCCTTGCTGTTAGTTCTTCAATGATGGGTTTAGTTTTACTTGGACGGGCAGCATTTGTTTTTCCACTTGCACACATTATAAATTGGACCAAGAAGAGAGATCAAAGGATTGAGTTCCGTAAACAGGTTATAATTGATATCCCTATACTGTGTTTGGATCTGTTATTGATTCTTTATATATTCTAACTATTGTGTGTTCAGTTTATTATATGGTGGGCAGGACTCATGAGAGGTGCAGTTACAGTGGCTTTATCATATAATGCGGTACATACATCTTCTGTGACTTCGTATGTGATTTTTTTTGATTTAATGTGGTCTCCTCTCTTAAGATCTGTGATTGCAGTTTTCAGGATCTGGACCGGCTGCATCAAGTCAAAAATCACTGATGATCACTTCTACCATCATCGTTGTTCTCTTCAGTACTATGGTCAGTTTCACATGCCATCCCGATGTACTTTTTATTATTATTATTATTATTATCACACAGCACTGTATTCCGTTGGATTATGAACTTCACATATGGAGTCTTTGATTTGTTGAAACTACCTTCTTGCCGAGTTATTTATCGATTCTTAGGAATCACGTCAACTTAAAAATCCCTAGCATACACCATTGATTCTTCGAGTCTTAGGATAACCTACCGTTTTGCTCATGCTGGAACATTCATATATCAGAATATTCACAAGTAAACGAATCATAAAGCATTGCCATGTGGCCTCAGTGTTTCCAAGTAATTTAAGTTTTCTAGTCATCAATATTTGGTGGTGAAACTGTGTGCTGTAAAGGATCATGTATTTCTTATTACACTGTCAATAAGTTTGCCTAACTTGAGTCTCTGCAAATCCTTCTGCTCCCCACACTAATGTAACACACAAAATTATGTCACTGCATGATTATGAACTCTTACTCACCTGTGTTCTTTTCTTGTTGTACAGCTGTTTGGTTCAATAACTAAACATTTGATTGGGGCACTATTGGGAGATCCAAGACGATTTCTTTCTGATGCAACTGACATCCCGAGCCTTGAATATTTGAACATTCCTTTCCTTTTCCTGGAAAATGGTGAACAGAACGAGAATGGCAATGACGTGCAAGTCGACCAACAACCTCGAGCGGGGGGTTTCAGGCTGCTGATGAAGTATCCGACTTCAACTGTACATCATATTTGGAGAAAAATTGATGACAAATTTATGAGACCTGTTTTTGGCGGGCGAGGCTTTGTAGAATACCAACCAGCTTCCCCAACTGGTGCTGCCGACCCTGCACATGAGCTTTAAAATATGTGATAAAGCCAAACTTCATCTTCTTTCCATTTGTTCTCATATTTTTTTTGTCTATACTAGGTAGCTTTGGTGTTGTATTAGCGACGCCTGACCTTGAGATCAGGATCATCCACGGCACATTAGCATGGCATACTCCTGACTAGTATATTGCTGCACATGGAATTTTGTAAAGAAAAATCAAGAGGATTTGTTTGTAAATTGTGGTGTGAGGGACTTGGGGTTCTTCCCCATCAGTGTGTAAAATTTTGCTATAGATATTTATAAAAGTAATCAATCAGGTATTTTCCAGAAGTTCTAAGCTATATCACATTGGATAAGTTTGTGGTTATTTGTGGTATTTATTATACGACAACATTGTCGAAGAGTTTCACCGTAACTAGCGAGTGGAGTAAATAATTCATGTGATTTACAACTTCATGGTACTTATGCAAATTTGTTTTATCGAAAAAAGGTACTTGTAAATTATGGGAAATAGAATGAGAATCTCTATTTACCTAAGTCCCCTGTGGTGATGATTCTCTACATTACAAAGGATATTGCACTTCCTAAGAAGTCAATTCTCATACTTTTTTACTAACAAACAACATCAATTTTACACTTCTCATGAATTCATACTTCAAGTGTATTGAACATCCTAAGTACATGCTTGTTGGGGTTTTCATTTCTTGTCACACGCTTTTTAGTGCACCCTGTTCTATGGTTAGAGTGGGTCCTTTCCCTTTATGCCCCTCCTATATGGTATAGCGCCTATACGTTTAGAATAACTCTCATAAGACTTATGCAAGTTTATTTGATTGAACAAAGGAACTAGTATTACATGGTAAACAAGGTGAGAATCTCCATTACCTAGGTGGCTAGGTCCCTCTTAGTGACAATTTCCTACATTAGGTGCGATATTGCACTATCTAAGAAGTAAATTCGCATAGTTTTCTTTTTTGTTAAACAAACAACACCAATTTTAAACTTCCTATGAATTCATACTTCACATATATTCAACATTCAAACTATATTCAATCCGAATGTCTTAAACTGTATTGTTGAAATGATAGAGTTTCAAATTTTTGTTGAGAATTTATAAAATATATATATCTCCAATATAATAACATTGCTCGTATCACTCCGCTAAAAAGTTAAATTTTGCTGTCAAAAAAAAAAAAAGAAAGTTAAATTTAAAAATAAATGTAAACACCCTTTTGGGATTTGGCGGTTGGCCCATGTGTCATACAATAGTTTATCATCAAGCCTAAAGCCCAAAACTCTGTTAAGAGGAGAGAGTCAGAGTGTAGAGTGTAGAGAACTAGAGACTCTTAGACATCAGAGTGAGAGACGAGCAACCATCCCTCACACAGTCATTCACAGAGTACATCATTTTTAAATCCCGTTTTTCTATTTGTCTCCCCCCTGAAATGTCAATACTCCAGTCAAATGCGGCTTGTAGTGTGTACAAAAAACTATCCGTCCAACCTCAACACTACTCCTCACCATCATCCTATTATTATTCGTAAGATTATTCTTTCTTTCATTTCCATATCAATAAACTGACATCAAAGTTTCTGGACTATATCCTAGGATGCACGGGGATGGCTGACCATTGTCGTCCCCCGTACCCGAAACGTTTCCGAAACTCGGAAACCCGGAAACGCCCCGGAAACTCCATCAAGGCATTTTATTTTTTTTTTATTTTTTAAATATGTTTTTATTGGAATTTCATGCAAATACAAAATAAAAGTAAGCCATTGTGGTCTTAGAAGTGTTGGAACTATCAATATGAAAGTTTTAAAAGGTGAAATGTTCTTAAAATTTTATATTTATTCTTAAAAATACATATTTATTTATCAATTTCTTTGCCATCCCCGTTTCCTGATTTTCTAAAATTTGCCGTTCCCCGTCCCTGTTTGGGGACACGTATCCGTTTCCGTGCAACTTAGACAATATCTTGTTTCTTTTCTTTTGGCAGGGTAGGAGGAAGCTCTACTCATTACTACTCAACTGCCATTTTCCGCGGTAATTCTAATTCTAATTCCAACTCTAACTTTAAGTCTTCACCCTGTCATTTGCAATCGATTCAAGTAATGCTACTGTTAATAATATTGTACATGGCTATCTAATTCCCTTGAATTACGTAGTGATTGATTAGTATTAATTATATGTGAAACTAGGGCCTGGACTTAACTGTACGTCGTGGTCTCTCACTCTTCCGTGAGCCATATATAAAACTCCGATCCGCCGACTTATGGAAATAGCACCACGGTTCTTCGATCTACCATGGTGAGCATGCCACATGCCATCCATTTCTAGCTAGCCCATCAGACCAAGGGAATTTCATTCTTAGACGCCTATACTGGTATTCGCGAGAGTTTAACATTACCGAAAACTTACTCTTGATGTTTTTAGGCTGCTGAGCTACTGGCCTTTATGAATCAAACTAGATGGGCCACGACACGTACAACTAAAATGAATCAAACTAGATGAGCTACTGGCCTTTATGAATCAAACTAGATGAGCTGCTGAGCACACTTGCCTAGTTGCATGGTGTTTTGACTGTGTGTACCAAGCAATATGAGGGAGAAAAATGACGATAGCTGAATGCCTAGCAGTATGTTTCTGATCTCTAAAAGTTTTGTAGGATTTCCCTGGTGTTCATTCCTCTTAGATTGTTTTATTTTGGTGCAAGCGTATAAATGTTTCACTAGTACTAGAAATTCTGCACAACTTAATTTTCATAATGGGGTAATTTGGTGATGATTATTGTAGATACATTGATTCTGAGAGATTAGTCTCTTTTATCGTTGTTCGCCTAAGAGATTGGCAAATGTTGTTTCCCTTATCTACCCCTTCTTTGGTGGAGACATTCAGATATTTTATAGGTACTTTGATGATGTTAGTCTGTCCTCTTCAAACTAGTCCCTCTGTTCTTTAACTTGTTTCTTGTTTGGAAATGGCACATATTTTAAGGACACTTGTCAATGGTTGTTTAAAGACTAAAATGCTCACAAGTGGGGGGAATGTGAGGAGATTTATGAGGATGTGACATGTAATATGGTTGAAGTGGTAGGGTTAGGATAGTAAATTTACCCAAAAAAAAAGGCTTGATTAGGAAACATTGGGAAGAAAGATAAAGAACACCCCAAATGGAACCAAGAAGCAAGTTAAAGAAGGAGGTAGTAGAAGTTTGTATTCTTCATATTCCTATTTCTTGACTAGAAGTTTGTAGTTTGTAATTTGCTGTGGTCTTGTGACTCTTGTCCTCTGGGACAGGTCTCATATAGGATGCTATTTTAAGTCTTGTAGTCACACCAGTGTCACATGATTCGTTCCCCCTACCCTCAAATTTCAAATTGAT
>ONZK01002650.1:25200-52049 GCA_900322385.1 Pharnaceum exiguum | reverse complement strand
AAACAATCATGATGTATCTTTCGTTGAAAAATTTGATCCGCATAAAAAAGTTTCAAATAATATTTTATTTTAGATATTGATGATGTATTTAGTGATATAGTTTGATGGGATTGGACTGTTACGTACAGGAGACAACTCCACAAAAAATGCAATGAGCCAAGTAAAATACAGCGAATAAAAAACGAAAAGATTAAAAAAAAAAAAAGAAGTCATCTGTCGACAAGTCACAAGTTATTGTTGTGCATACAACTTCCATCATGATCGATTATCACAAAAGCTACAAGTTGTTATTACTTTTACAAAAAAGAAGAAGCAATGTTCTAGGCTTTCTTTCATGAATACGTTGAAAGGAAAAACAAGAGCAAGAAACTCAAGGAGCTGGTAAGGCAGATATCATGAGATATCACTTATCCAGAGCATAATATCGAGTTGTATGTGGTACAGGATGCTAGGAAGTCAAGGAGCTGGTTGAGCAAGATCAATATTCTCTGGGGGCATCAAAAAGATATTTAACCAAGTCAATGTACATGGATGTCGACTTTACTTTGTTGGTTAAGAGTTTTAACAGAATAGAACTTTATTGGAAATAAATATATATACCGAACTGAAGTTAATTGAAGAAAACTGAACTAGAATGAATTATATTAAAAATATTACAAAAAATTTAACCGAAAAGAAATTATGGTGTGTTTTGTTTATCTGTAGGATACCTCAAAAATATTCTCAACTCACTGAATTGCAAAAAAAAATGATGAACATACAAAAACTAAAGTACACTAGAAAAAGTTGAACTATAACAATGCAGATGAATAAAGCACAACCTTATAGTCTTAACTAAACTAGAAAAAATTAAAATGAAATGAACTTAATTAGAACATATTCAATTGACTTTATTTTTTTTAAATAACTTAATTAAACTATAACATTTAATTTGACCAAAATAAGACCATAATCATATTGGTCTTGAATTTTGGTCCCGTGGAAGGAAAAAAACAAGTTTTAAATATGTCAACAAGTGGCCTGTTTGATGGCCATCCAGGGGTCACTGATGACTGCCCGAGAGATCACTAATGATGGCCTGTTAGATTATTATTATTTGGTTCCGTACATAGTATACATAAGTTTACTAATATTATAAAACCGAAAAAGAGACTTTTACAAAGAATGAAAGTGTTGAGTTCTCTTGACGAAACAAATTAATATGATAGCTTATTTGAAAAAATCAAACAAAAAATGATATATATGAGCTTATAAAGAAAAATGAAAATCATGAACTATATAGAATCATTTTAAACATTTTTTGTGATAATAAAATACAATACAAAACAAAAATATAAAAAAAGTTTATATTAAATGGTGGACCGTGCAATTATTATATATATAAAGCTGAGTTTTTTCGGGAGCTCTAAGTTATGCCACATGGGACGGAGCGCTCTGAGCTATGCCACATGGGATTTGTAGAGGCCAATCAATAAGTGACAACAAAAAAAAAGTTACACATAAGCCACATAAAGGACCAATAAGAAGAGCTTAGTGATTAAAAATTTAAATTTTATTTTAATAACAACATAGGACAAAAAAGAGTTGAAGATAAGTTTTTCAGTTATAAAGAAAAAAAAAAATGCAATCAACTGTAATATGAGAAGAGATTGACTTAGAATCAAAGATTTGTAATAAAGTGTTACAACGTTAGTTAATAAGTTACAAAAAGATTGATTAGTAATTCTCTTTTTTTAATGGCAGATTACCAAAACAAATTTGAAGACCTAGAGGACTGAGAGTCTGAGACGGAGTGAGACCAATTGGATAAGCAAAGTAAGCGTACTAAACTACTAATCAACGAGATTGAAATTGATGTAGCTGAACTCAAATAACATAAATAAGATGAGATTAGCTGTAAAATAACTAATCCACAATATCGTAAGTGCTGTCATTGGACTCACATAATATAAATATCCAGTAAACGGAAGTATGAAAAGACTGATCAAAATGTGACAAAAAAAATTAATTTAGTGTATGGTTTTTTTTAAACACAAAAACATCGTATTAATCCGTTTCATATACGAGACTTGATATTAATGACTTCTCGAGTATTTATTAAGAACCCCTCAACTATTAATTAACAGCAAGTCTTTGGTACACCGGGTGTAATGGTGAGAACCTATATGGTACACCTTGAGGTGTATCACTTTTGGTACACCCCTCTCACAAATACCCCTTTTAATGTATTTTTATAAAAAAAATAAAAACAAATTCTCTTTCTTTCCTTTTTCTTACCCCCATGGAAATAAAAAGAAAAACTCATTTTGAACAATTACACTCTCTCTCCAACAACACTTTCACTAATTCGTTTTTATCATCACTAATTCTATATAAAAATCGAATTAGTGATCCATTTAGACCAATTAGTGAATCTCTGTTAAAAATTAGTGAAGTTTTTCTTTTCTTTTCTTTTTTAGAAAAAATTATTTTTTACACTTGGGGTGTACCAAAAAGTGGTACACCTCGGGTGTACGGTATAATTTTCCTGTACAGGTACACCCTGTGATTTTATGACTAATTACAAAGGGACTGACTAATGGCATTAAAATGTGACTAATAATATATGTAGTAATATTAGTTATAAATCAATAAGGTGTACCCGTACACCGGGTGTACCTAAGAATTGGAGATTAATTAATGACCCTTTGGGTAAACATTAATAATCCCTCTCAACCTGTACTGTCTCATATATGAAACGGGTTTACACAATTTTTTTCTTTTTTTTTCATTTTTTTACATAGGAATTTACAATTCATGATATGCATGAGCCATGGTATCGTATGGGTACTATGTTTAGCAAAGTTTTTGAAAGTGTATTGTATATTTCCATAATCATGATAATCAGTTAAGAGACCAAAACTAGAGACAACTTCCCTTTTGCCATTATTACAACTCTTATGTACCGCAACCATGGTCGATCCTTTTCTTTTTTCCAAATTAATCTAATCTACATATGAAATAAAGACTTAAAATTTAAAAAAGAAGCCCACACATTGATTCCTACACATTTTGGGTAACATATAAATAATAGAAAAAGATAAAATTTGAGATGTACTAAACAAATATACTCTTTTTTGGATAAAAAAACAACGGAACATTTAGGCAATATTTGGTTTAATTTATGACTTCATATTAATTCTCATTCAGAAACAAAAATTTATTCAATTGTGTTCATTTGAGGAAAGTTATATTCCAATGATGTTTTATAATGTAAATGCTAAATATTTTTACTAATTCAAATTTTTATCCTTTGAAAATACATATTGACTTCGAATGCTACTATCTAAACCTACTTCAACAATATGTAATAATTTAGTTAAATACAAGAACCATATATGCTAACATAGAAAAAAAATACAATATATACGAGACATAAAAATGTGTTCCGTGCAACGCACGGGCAAGAAACTACACATAGGATACATTAGGAGCTAATCAAAAAGTGACAACACACAAAAAAAAAAAAAAATAGGAGTTCTAATCTAGGCCAGCTAGAATTGAGTTTTCTTTTTTCCTAAACAAACAACTTTTTTCAAACAAGGAAAAAAAAAGAAAAATACGTTGAACAAAACAAGTGCCAACAAAAAACAAAAAATCCCACATGAAACGTGTAGATGAATAATTAAAAGATTCATTTGAAATTAAAAAATAAGAATTTTTCGATCAGATTGAGTTAAGGACTTTCGAGTTAAAAAGTTAATCTATTTTTTGAGAACTAAAAAGTTAATCTATTACCCTAACTAATAAGTCTGAACTCTGAAACAATGTGTTAATCTATTCACTAGAACTCTCATCAAGTGTACTGTGTAATTTAGAAAATAAACCAAATACATCTTGATTTACGTATGAGATTCATTAGTCGAGTAGTCAACTAAATGTATAGAGTTGTAACGTAAATCAAATTGATCCAATTGAAGCTTTTGAACTTAATAAGTATTTTAGCTTGGTCTATAGATTGTTTTTTTTTATATGGAAAGTCAATAGATTGTTAACTGATGGAATGGATGGATAAGCTGAGTTTTTTCTTGAGCTCCTAGCTATGGCACATGGGACGAAACGCTCATTTTTTTAGGTTAAGTAAATTGAGTTCATTTTAAAATAGTTGTACGTTACACAATGTTTAATTAAATTGAGATTATTTACAGAGCACAAAAAATTGTGTGGACCCGTTTCATATATGAGACTTGATATTAATGACTCTTCTGGTAAACAATAATGACCCCTCGGTTACACCATAATGACCCATGTCACCCAGTCTCATATATGAAACGGGTTCATACAAAATTTTCTATTTAGGGAGAGTTCTCTAATGAGTTCATTTCAAGAGAGTTCTCATCCACAAAACAGCCATTATATGATTTGTCATTTAAGATGTTTTTGTATTGTAAATTCTAAATAAATTTAGAGAAAATTTGTGTGAACCCATATCATATATGAAATTGGGTGAGAGGGGTCATTATTATTTTTCCGAGGAGTCATTAATGTTTGGGTCAATAATGACCACCGGATGGGTCATTAATACACAATTTCAAATATGAAACGGGTTCACACAATTTTTTGTGATAATTTTTACTTATTCAATAATCTATTCTTCTTAAAGGCATACCAACTTCAAATACTAATCAACCTGCAAAAAATATATCATATATGAAACCATATCATATATGAAACTGGGTGAGAGGGGTCATTATTATTTTCCCGAGGAGTCATTAATGTTTGGGTCAATAATGACCACCCGATGGGTCATTAATACACAATTTCAATTATGAAACGGGTTCACACAATTTCAAATATGAAACGGGTTTACACAATTTTTTGTGATAATTTTTACTTATTCAATAGTCTATTCTTCTTAAAGGCATACCAACTTCAAATACTAATCTAAAACCTACTTGTATAATTTAGTTGAATATAAGCATCATATCCTACTAACATAGAAAAAGTACATTATATATAAGATATAAAATTGTGTTCCGTGCAACGCACAGGCAAGAAACTAGTATATATATATATATATATATATAAAGCTGAGTTTTTTCGAGAGCTCTGAGCTATGCCACATGGGATAGAGCGCTCTGAGCTATGCCACATGGGATGTGTAGGGGCCAATCAAACAGTGACAACAAAAAAAAATTACACAAAGGACCAATGAATAAGTGACAACAAAAAAAAAATGTGATGAAGTTTTTTTTTTTTACAGATAGGAACTTATAAGTTAAAAAAATTTAATGTAGTGTATGGACAACAACAAAATATCCAATTCAGTTTGTAAATTTACAGCAGTAACATACGTATGCAACATCATTGTTGTTTGACAAATTAAAGAAGTTAACGTCAAACAGAAAACTGAAAAAAGATATGCAATTTGAGTTTGTATGGGACAATGCATAGGCAAGTAGCAGAAATTATCCAATACAATATTTGTAGATTTTACTCATGATAATCAGATAAGAGCCCAAAACTATCCACACCTTGATAGATTACAACTCCTACGTTGGCTACGTACGCACTCCAATCTCTTCAAAAAAAAAAAAACGTACTTACGATTGAGAGACATCCAACATTGGAAGACTTCACAAATGAACAAACATGCAATTATAACCATTGATTGACAAGTGGAGATTTCATGTCAATGGAACAGATCTCTTCGTAATGCTTTCGAAGTTTTTACACTATGCACATTAAATTGAGCTTCCAATCTTCCATTTGCGTTTCCATTCTGCAATGAGTGTTCGATCTTTTTAGTAAAATTTATCCAGCCCAAAATTATGTCCTTTTTGAATTACCTTTTTTTATGCTCCCTCCGATCTAAAATACGTGTCATCCTACACTTATGTACTAATATTAAGGAAGTACTTTAAATTTTTAGTTCTCCCATGTTAATTCTAACAGCTAATTAATGTGTAAATAATTTAATACAATTCCAACAAATCATATTAGAAATTTATAAGGTAAATTCGGATATAATGCATCAATTGTGCATTAAAAAGTGAGAATGACACTTATTTTCGATAAGGGGGAGTAGTAAGTTCCTATTATACCACTAACATTTATTAGCACTTATTATGCTAGCTAAAATTAATGTATACCATATTAATTGAGGTAGTAAAAAATGTACTGTTTGTTGACTGAATAGCTTAATAAATGATGTTTTTCTAATATCCAAAATATAGTTAAAAAGAACATTCATTATATATGTGATTGACGGAGTACATCTCTACAACTAAATATTATAATTAGAAATAAAAGAAATGGCGTGATAGAAGATGCTAATCTAAAACCTATTTCTGTAATTTAATTTAGTTAAATATAAGAATCATATTCTACTAACATAGATAAAATGCCATATATATATATAAGGCATAAAATTGTGTTCCGTGCAACGCACGGGTAAGAAACTAGTATATATATATAAAGCTGAGTTTTTTCGTGAGCTCTAAGCTATGCCACATGGGACGGAGCACTCTGAGCTATGCCACATAGGAATAAAAAACACCAATAAGAAAGTGACAACAAAAAAAAATTGCCACCTAATTTATTAAATTGACCAATCAAAGAGCTCAATGACCCAAACAAAAAAAAAGGAAATTGAAAAAAAAAAACCCACATCGTAAATATTTAGGACATTAGACATTCAATCCAACTCAAGCTCTTAAAAAAAAAAAACAATGTCGCATATGGTAGTAACAAGGCAACAAGCTAGCAATTATTTTTTTTTTTTTATTGAGAAAGGAAACTAGCATAGACGTAATATAAAAAAATACGACTAACAAAAGTTCTATTACATCTAATGCTTGAGCATGTGTTGTTGGACATGTAATACATAGCAATTCTCAACCATGTTTGACACTTGAATAATTTTTTTCATGGTCTTAAACGTTTCTTTTTTAATTATGTGCATACAAGAAATATAAATGAATTGGGGTCGTGTTTCATTGGTCTACCGAGTTGCAATCGACATCAATTTTCATTTCAGTTCTTATTGTAATTTTGATTATAAATTAGCTTTTTCCTTTCTTTTTGGTCCCGATTATTTTTGTTCCTTATTCAATATTTCGTTCTATCAACATTCGGATGTCATATATAATTTAACAACTTTTTCTTTTTTGAGAGAACGGTTAGTCAAGGAATCCAGATCAAATGCACTTTAAGTTGTTCTCATGTTGAAAAAATTGGAAAAGTCAACAAATACAAATAAAAACCTAAATGAATGATGAAAATAAAAAAACACTTGATCACTTTTTCTTTTGGCTTTGATTTGCCGATAAATCGATTTAGCATTCCCTATCTCTTCGTCTGCTTAACATATCTTTTAGTTGGTTTTTTTCTTTGTCTTGTATAATGTAAAGTTGTACACTCATGCTATGTTCATACAATTTTTTGTGCACTTTTTATTCACATAAATAATTGGTGAACACGTTTCATATATAAGATTTAGTATTAATAACTCATCGTTTAGTCATTAATCATTAATGATCTTTCGAGTAAACATTAATGACCCCTCAAGTCTCATATATAAAACGAGTTACACACAAAAAAAATCTTTTATTTAACCCATTGAACATTCAGCAAGTCTTTTGTACACCGGTGTACACTAGGTGGAATAACCAACATTCATCAACAGTTTATATAAATTTGTAATTAGGAACTTGCATGAGAGTAATTAAATGGAGAACACAAAAAGGAGGTCAATTGGGCAGTATAATAAATCTTTCGAAGTCGGATGAGAACTAACTTAGGTTCTTTTTTTAGGGGTCATACTTAGCTACTTCAAAATTAGAGGAAGGATCATATTCGACTAAGATAGAAAAAATACATTATATATAAGAAATAAAATTGTGTTTCGTGCAACGCACATGCAAGAAACTATATGATCATAAGGTCATTATTATTTACCTGAGGAGTCATTTAATATTTATCTGAGGGGTCATTAATGACTACCTGAGGGGGTCATTAATAATCAGTTTCATATATAAAACGGGCTTATTAAATTTTTTGTGATATTTTTTTACTTATTCAAAAATCTAATATTTTTAAAGACATACCAAGATCAAATGTTAATCTAAAAACCTACTTCAACAATATAATTTCTTACTACTTACATAGAAAAAATACATTATATATAAGACATTTTTTTTTGAAGGGAAAACATTATATATGCGACATAAATCTGTGTTCCGTGCAACACGGGCAAGAAACTAGTTGGATATAAAACTAAACTCTTTTGAGGAAAATTTAGTTATCAACAAGAACCATATGTATACGGAAGAATGTATGGTGATTCCATGAAATTGTGATCATGGGAACCACCACAAGTTAGGAAGATGTCAGCCATTTATTTAGATAGGAGTACCTCTAAACCTTTGAAATTATTTTATAATTAAACAATGAAAAATGAAAATACATTAAAAAAGATTATACAAAATTTTAAAAAAATCAGCGACGTTTGATAATTCATCGGTAGTGTTTATTTGAAGTTCTTTCCAGTACCATTTGTAAGTCTACCATTACAATTCATCACTCGCCAGAACTATCCACCCACAACCATCACAACCACTCTCTATCCACTCTCTTTCATAAACCATGGCAGCCACCACCATCATGACCTCCCTTCCCTCTTAATCATCTCATTCTCATCTCGCCGTCTCGAAGGTACATCTCTCCCAAGTCCCACCCATTGCGTCAGTTTTGCACCCATTTCGGAGGAGTAATGGTGGTAGTGAAGGCCAAATAAATTGATGAATAGGTTGAGGCATGGGTTAGCATAATAGGGTAGTCAGGAAGATAATGTTGGTAGTCTTGTTGTGGCAATGAAACTGAATGAAACTAAGAGTGGCATGACAATAAAAGAAGAAAAAATGGAAAATGATCCCAAGCCTCTTTTTTTTTCACGGATACAAAGTACTGGAATTTCCATTTCTTTTTGGTATATTTTTTACAACGGTTGAGATTAGCCCATACTAATAATAAATGGCCTAGATCTTCCTAACTTATATATATAAGATATAAAATTGTGCTCTATGCAAAGAGCGAGCAAAAAAATTAGTTAAAATAAATATTTGAATTAAGAGCACCAAAAATAACAGCAGCCAAAATCAACTACAAGTCTACTCTACTACAAGTCTACAAGTCTACTCTACTACAAGTCTACTCTGCAACTCTACAAGAACACCAAATCAACTACAAGTCTACTCTGCAACTCTACAAGAACACCAAATCAACTACAAGTCTAGTGGTGTCAACTACAACTCTAAATTCCAACATTCTACAACTCTAAATTCCAACATTCCAACATTCTACAACTCTAAATTCCAACATTCTGAACAGTGTTCACCGCAATGGGTGCCATATTCATTACATATGGACTACAAGTGGATCCAGACAATCCTCTAGCGGTTCTTTAGTCTATAACGTTAAAACACTTGTCTACAAAATAAGTCACCTCATAAAGATAATATTGTCCTTGATGATTGACGATGGTGATCTCAGGCACCATGCCATTATGAGTCAAATCAATGATCAATTGATTTGCAGAGACAAAATGCCAACTTAGATCATTCTCACTCCTTGCTTCTCTACATCCTGCCTTCCTTAACTTCCCCTCCAAATCCAATAGTGCAATAAGATCTAATACTTTTTGTTGATAGTCCCTTTGACCTAAAAGGTGGCTACACATTGTACCATGTTTATTATATTCCTCACCCATAAAGGCCACATCAGACTCAACCATTTCAAATTTTACTTTTGTCTCAAAATCAACTAACCCAACCACATTACGATTCGCACACGGGCAAGCTCTCATCTTGCCGGCCAAGTCAATATAGTGGGGTGCGATAGATGAATATGCCGATGTAGTGTGTTTTGTGTGGATGTGGTTAGGTTTCGGCGTACGGACTAGTAGTGTATATATAGGGGTGAGAGGAGTTGGTTAGGGTTTAATTTTTTTATTTTTTTTGGGGAGTTAAAATTAAAATAAAATGTTATAGGTCGAGTATCTAAAATGGTATATTAGCCAGATAATTGGTGTTTTGCCCACAATAATCCCTGCTTGGGGTAATTATCCGAGGATAATCCTTACTTCAGAAATTGCACTGAATAATCCCTGCTTGAACCCTTATGCCCCGCAGCAATCCGACTACTAACGGTGTTAAATTTTCCGTTTGTATTATACTGATTAAACTACTTGACTTAGGCCCTGTTCTCCCCACCTTCTATTCAGTTCTTCCCTCAAAAAAAAAAAAGTTACTTTCAGTTCAGTTCAGTTTTTCGCAGTTTAGCTCGTACTTTACAAACGTTATAAGTTTTGCTACCCATATCCATTTTTAGTTATTAGAATATCATTAGAAAGGTCTCACCATCTAGTTTAATAAACGTACAATATTGATAGGGTTTTGATAAGTATTTGAGTGTCAAAATAATTAAACAAAAAGTTTCAGTTTTTTTTAGTTCAGTTCAATTACTTTCAGTTCAGTTACTTTCAGTTCAATTCAGTATTTAGAAGGTGGGGAGAACAGACCCTTAATATTCTATCTATGGTGTATTGGTGTTAGACCTGGCAATCGGGTCGGTCGGTCGGGTTTCGGGTTCGATCGTTTCGGGTCGTTTTATTTTCGGGTTCGGTCATTTTCGGTTTGTACTTTTCGGGTCGGGTTTGACCCAACGGATTTGCACATTTTGTTTTGTTCGATAAAAATATTATTTTATCAATATTTTATTTATATTTAAACATTTTTTCAATATTTTTTAAAAAATATTATTATTTTATTATATTTTAATAAATTAAAATTAAAATATACATTTATAAATATTTTATTGGACAAACGGGTCGTTTCGGTCGGTTTCGGGTTCAACCCAGATTTTACCGGCTTTTTCGGGTTCGGTCAGTTTCGGGTTCGGTCCAATTTTTCGTGTTCATGGCCCAGTTTTTTGGGGTCGGTTTTTCGGGTCATACCGGGTCGGGTAAATTTCTGCCGGGTCTAATTGGTGTACATAACTATCTTTTTCTTAAAACTAAATAATATTTTCATTGCTTGTTTGTAATAATCATATTATCTACACTTTAATTGTTTTGGTTGAGATAATAATGCTCTAATTTTATTAGGTTTATTATTTTTGTTGACTTTTCATATTTATTAGTCATTATTGATTAACCTATAAAAATAAAATAAAAGGTCTATAGTTTTCGTTGCGAATTTCTTATTTCCTATTTTTTAATTTATATTTAAGTATTATACTTAGATAAACTTTATAAGTATTATAAAGTTGAAAGAATTCTCCATCTTTCAGCTTTAAGTGATTATGGACTATAGCAAAATAGCTAAGAAAACCTTCCGGTACTTCTTATTTTTGGTGATGTTATTGGAAGTCAATACTTCAATACAACAATTGGTCAATCTCGGAAACAACCTCTCTGTTTTCATAAACTAGGTTAGGTTGCGTACATCTTGACCCCGAGGACCCCCATTTAATGGGGATTTACACTCGGTTGTTGTTATTGTTGTACTTAGATAAACTTATGTAGATTTCATTGGAGTAAACAAAATTTGAATTCATAATATTATTGAAAAGGTCCCGATATCCATTTTTAATTATTAGTACATCATTGAAAAGGTCTCACCATCTAGTTTCATAAACGTACAATGTTGATAGGGTCTTGATAAGTGTTTGAGTGTCAAAATAATTAAACAAAAAGTTTAATTTTTTTCAGTTCAGTTCATTTCAGTTACTTTCAGTTCATTTCAGTATTTAGAAGGTGGGGAGAACATGCCCATAATCTTATATTCTTAAAACATTTTTAAAATTGAATTTGAACTACTCCTACTAAAGTGAATTAAATTGATTAAAAGTGAATTAAAATGAATGCTGAAACTATTAAATTAAACTTAACCATGAATTATGATAGTAATTAAGAAGTTGCAAGGGAACTCTAAAATTGTACTTAATGTGATATTATAAATTGAAATGGATTACTACTCGACCAAACTGGATTGAATGAGACTGAAAACAGTTCATACTATTGAAATAGTAAAAATATATATTGATATGAATTGAACTTAAAACTCAAAAATTAAACTACACTAAATATAATTAAAATTTGTTATGAAGGAAACTCAATTAAAATTCAAGAGTGTAAACTTTCTTATGGGTTAATCTCTAAAGTACAACTACATGACACCAAATTAAACTCATTGTAAATGAAAGGGTGTAAACGGTAGACATTTATAAACGGAGGGCGAACAAGTCTTTGATACACCCGTTTTAAACTAATTAAAACTTACAACAGGTCAAGAATAGCATAATGTAATAGTTTTCACACGGTAACTAATAGTATTTTGAAGGTAACTAATAGCTATAAATATGTTGTAATACTTCGATATAAAAAATGGTGTAAATGTACACCCTATTATGGGGATGTTCTTTACAACTTAAATTCAGATTAGTTTTATTAGTTTAGATTTTAGTTTTTGGTTGTTCGGGTCGTAATTTTGAATGTAATAAGTTTAGATCCCTATATCCATTCGTAGTTATTAATATATCATTGAAAATGTCTCACAACATAGTTTCATAAACGTACAATATTGATAGAATTTTGATAAGTGATTGAGTATCAAAACAATAAAACAAAAGGTTTAGTTATTTTAAGTTGAGTTCCATTCCTTTCTATTCACTTTAGTTCAATTTAGTAAAATTCAAATCTAAAGAACGGGCCAATAAGAGTCGACTAATTTGAACTATATCTTCTACAAAATAGTAAATTGCTTAAGTTGCATACATTGATTATACATTTCTGTTTTTTTTTTTCTAACCATAAGTAGGAACTTTCTTAACCGTTGTAATCTCATGTTTTTTATATAAATTTTGTAGATAATTTTATCTTGTTTGAAAAAATAATTATCTTAACAAAAAAAGCTTAATTAGGGGGAACATTATATACACTAGAAATGATTCCACTTTAAAATAAATAATTTGAAATGAAGCATTTCTTAAATATATTAAACACTAAATAATACGGAGTTATCCAAAAGGGTTACAACAAATGTGGAGTTAAAAAACAATTGACGTATGGATCTTATTTGAAAGCTTATTTCTATGGAAAAATTGTTGGGAATAATCCCAAGTTGGGGCCATTATCTCAGAATAATCCCAAGTTACCTTATTTATGAGAACAATCACAACTTGCCCGACTTTGCACCTGAGTAGACTAATGATGGCCAAAAAGCTTGTTTTCAGGTGAAAGCTTGCTTATTTGGCTAAATAACATGCGCCTAATGCTAACTTGGCTCTTGATTAAATTAAATGAGAGCACATGAATCCGCCTGACTATCAACTCACCTTGTCCTCGTTCTTTTCCTTCTCTCATTTAACATAATTTGTAGCCAAGTCAGCATTAGGCGTATGTTCTTTAGGCACATAAGAAAGCCATCACCAGAAAGTAGCTTTCTAACCATCATTAATCTGCTATGGTGAAAAGTCGTACAAGTTGGAATTATTCTGAGAAATATGTTAACATGGGATTAGGCTGTGTTTTGTTCGTCGATAGTACTACAGTTCAGTTCAGCATTTTTCAGTTATTTTCAGTTCAGTTCAGCATCTTTCAGTTTTTTTCAGTTCAGTTCAGTATTAGTTATAATTATAACTGTCTTCAGTTTTTTTCAATTCAGTTCAGCATTTTTCAGTTTTTTTCAGTTTAGTTCAGTTTTTTTCAATTCAGTTCAGTTTCAGTTCATATCAATTCAACCGACCAAAACATACCCTTATTTTGGGATAATGACCCCAACTTGGGATTATTCCCACCAATTTTGCCTATTTCTATCTTTGTGAAAGATATAAACATTATATTCTTCAAAATGCATAGCAATATGTACACATAAATGTGTAGTTAATATAATGTACATATGTAGTTGCCAAATACTCCGTATAAGTATTTGAATTTTATTATAATTAAATAAGCAGAAATAGTTGCACGAACTCATTTGATATAATTAAATAGAAGGGGGATTCCCCTCAAAAAAAAAAAAAAATAGAAGGGGGATTTGTTCACTGAAGATATGATAGGTGATATCACAACCGAAAAAATGATATGATAGATGATTCGAATGCGATGGAGTTAGGCTTTGAAGAGTATAATATTCTCTCGCATCTGATTTCATCTCATCAGAAGCTGAGGTGGTAAGTGATAAACCAGAACTAGGTGCCAATAAGCTGCTGTGACAGAATTTAATGTAAACATCAAAATGGCTGTGCTGTTGGGTTGAAGTTCTTAAAATTAGTACCAAACGTCAGAGTGAAGGTATGGCTAGGCAAAGGAAGTGCTGCTGCCCAGTGAGCAGAAGCCGCATCAGCATATGCGTGGTAGATAAGATCATAAGATTAGTTAAGCGCACTGTTCCACTGAAAATAACCTCCAATACAAAACACAAAAAAAAAAGGGAAGAAGAATTGCTTTTCTAGTTCCAGCAAATTCTGAAAATGGCTGGCCAGTCAGCACTCGAATAATCTGGGACGCATCTCCTTAGTTGCTTTTTATTTTTCTTTTTTCTCTGGTCGAAATCTGGGTTGCACTTAGTCATTTTGTCAATGTTAAATTAGCTGTGCTTTTAGGGGTCCATGATCCACAAGATATCTAAAAAGAACCCACAGCATTCAAGAAACATGGTCTTAATTACCTGAATTTCATGCAAGAATAATGCTTTCCACTACTATTTACATCTGGTGGAAATGGGGAAACGGCTTATACAATGAGGGGGGCAAAAAGGAAGGAAAAGGGTACATTCTAATCCCATCTGTTCATGGGGAAAATGTTGGCACATCTTGTACAGGGGAATCAAATAACCGATACATGGCCCGATCAACAATACTCCTGTAAGGATCTTCTTCTCTCTTCTTAAGTAAATAGGCCATACTAGATTCAACTTCAGATTTTATCTGCAAGTACATTTGCTCTGCACTGCCTTTATCTTTCAGAAGTTGTATGTTTCCTTGAGTTTCAATTGGCTTTCCGAAATGGAATATAAGCGCCCAGGTATTTTAGGAAGAAGTCCCCGAAAGAAGAAGTTTTCATTTGCAACCTCCCCTTCGGCATTAGCCCTGTGAGCAGAATGCCCCTATGTCATAATTCATTAAGCAAGAAGGTGATATGGATGACACAAAAATGGTCATCACCCAAATAGCTCTGTAATATTAACACTTATCGTTTACATGCAACAAAATTAATCAGATTTGACGTAATTTTGAATTTCTCTAAATGAACTAGATCTAATCAACTGATGAACGGTTGAGTAATAAACCAGATCGAAAGTTTAGGTTGTTCAGAGACCACAGAGCAGGATTAAACAAAGGCCACAGAGAGAGATTCCAATGAGGCAGAAATGACAATCCATATCACCTTTCTGTAGTCAATGTAGTTTTCATCTCGTCCCCAGAATGAACATTCCCTTACCCAACAAGTTGGGCAAGGAAACTCATGAGAACAAAGAAAACCTCTCCGACATGTTACATTGCCACTCAACTGTAGTCAAATGGTATTGTAAAATATCTGGCTTTCTCATACTGTTTGAGTTCCTTTCTTTTCTATTGCAATGCTCCATTAAATATTTCCAGTATTTAGGTGATTTAAGAGTAGAATAACCAGAGAATTAAGGCTATGGACAAATATCATGTTTATAACTTTTATTTTTTGATGGAATTGGCCTCGAAAGAGGCAGTTACGATGTATAAATAAACTCAAGGAAATAACATGTTTAATAAAAGCATCACAG
Organism: Pharnaceum exiguum; assembly: GCA_900322385.1. Classification (NCBI taxonomy): domain Eukaryota; kingdom Viridiplantae; phylum Streptophyta; class Magnoliopsida; order Caryophyllales; family Molluginaceae; genus Pharnaceum; species Pharnaceum exiguum. The sequence goes on along the minus strand of ONZK01002650.1, from coordinate 36,249 downwards.
TTGGAAAAGCTTTTTTTTGACATAATCATTATCACAGTTGGAAAAGTTACCTGACTTTTGTCATCTCACGAGATCTTTGCTGTATTGCATCGCTCACAACAGTGATTCTCATGAGATCATGATAGTCGAGAACCAACTGCAATCCAGTGATTAAGTACATTAAACATCAAAGGAAAGATATAGACAAAGAAAAATAACATTTCGATTGGACTGCATCCAGCCAAATGCCGCAAAGAGCTTTTTTCTTCTCATTCCCCACTGATATGAAACCCACAGCCAAATGCCTCCGTCAGCTTTGTATGGTACCATCTAGGGGGTGAAAGGAACCAGCTAAAGAACCAAAAGCAAGAGTATAAAACAACCCAACAACAACATCAGCTAGGATTAAGAGTTGTGACGGTAGTAACTGAGGTGTACTCAACGAGATGATCTTTTACCTCAGCTAGATCGTCCTCTCCAACAACTCCAAATGGCACAATTGTGGCACCAAATTTTGAAACCATCCTCACAAACTCTGGTCGGTCAGGCCAAAATAACTGGTATGCTTCACCCTTCATGCAAGGAGCGTTTCACAAGAAGAAGAAAATAAGTTCTCAGAAAGAAAAAAAATGACGAAGTAGACAACACAAAAAGAAAATATTCAGCCTGCCTAGTTCCCAATGTTCTGCACAATATAAACCATATTCACAATGTCTTAACACTTCTGATTTAGAGATATCGATACTGTAGTTCAGCATCCTATCGGGCTCAAAGTTGTCAGCTGGTAAGAATTCATAATCTTAAAGGTTTTGTAAGGCCACACTAGATGAGTAACCCAACTCATCTTCCAGTGTTAAGCTACACTATGTTAGTTGGATTTAGCAGATTCTCCTGGATGTCATCTACTATTCGATGTTACTAAATACTAGGTACTCTTCTGAGGCTATTGAAATGTAGATATACTAAATACTAGGTACTCCAGTGAATGCACCAGTAATTGGACTCAAGTTATACCAAAAGCCAAGCTACTTGTTCTAGTGCATTATTGATGCACATACATACAAGAAAGATTCACTGTAATCCCAAAATGCAAAGTCACTGAGGCACTTGTCTAAATGTAACTTAGTGCTTTCTATCTCAATCTAGGAGCAGAATCATAAGTTGGCTACATGTCATTGGAGTTGTCTACCACATCAGGTTCCCAAACAAGAGTCACATGGAGAATATGGCCTCCGCAATTAACTATCCACAAACTGTACTTTCACATTCTTCCAGAGCATACATCCGCATTTGTTTTATGTTCAGAAAGATAAAAAGCAGATAATAAGAGAAGTCAAGTAGAGGAGAGCTCAACCAACTAGGGTTGGTCTAGTGGTAAGTTTGTCAGTTCCCACTAGGGGCACCTGTAGGGGATAACTTCCATCCCCCCTCCCCCACTTAGTACATGGCCCACCTAAAACTAGGTTCGTCCGAGATAATTCATGCCAGTTAAGAGTCCTTCAACAGTCTGATACTCTTCCCCAATTGCAAAACTCTTATTACTCAGTCAGATATTTTAAGGCCTAAAACAAGAAGGATAGTTCGTATACCAGAAAAAAAGATATGTGGTATTAGAGTGAGCATGGTTTCACTATCAAATTTAAAGATTTCAGCCTCCTCTCTTTAGACGGATAGTTCGTATACCACAAAAAAAGATATGTGGTTGAAAATATTTCATAATTAAGCCAAGTTGGCTTTCAGGGTTCTTATTCTCCACTATCATTGATCCCAAGCCAGAAAAAGTTCAACATTTGAATGAAGCTAAGCAATAAATTAACTGTTTGATCCAATAAACATGGCCAGTAAAGAAAAGTAGAATAATTAACGAGTGACCACCCGCGTGCCGAGGCATCATTTTCTCTCTTCTGTTCTTTCATTTACGCCATAATAAGCCAATGAGGTGCTTCCAACTGAAATACAAAATCCTGCAGCGACTTCACTCCCGTTGCTGCAAATCTTGAAAGGGAACTCCGTTAAGTCCACCAAAATCTTGCCAGGATCTACATCTAATCTGATATATATGGTGACTATTAATCAGGAAACATTATTCTAGGTCTCTATTTCTCTTTAATTTCCACTTCCATACCCATTAGCCATAAGACTGAAAACGATAAGGTATTCTTTAAGAAGAACTGATTCAGCCCAAAACATCCCTTCCCTCTCCCGCCACCGTCCCTCCTCACTGAAATAAATTTTATCCACATAAGGATATAGCTAATTGAAGCACACGTAGCAAGCTTGAAATACAGTGGTAAACAGGAGTATAGACCAGATATTAAAGAGAAAATAGTTTATTTTATATTTCCCGGGAAGTTCTTGTTAAGAGTGTTACGTCTATGTGTAAAGCAGTTAGCATAGGAATATATTCACCACCCTCCACTATACTGACATAATACACCTAGCTGAAGAACAATACTGACATGCACTATGCTAATTTGGTCCTTCACCACAGCACAAAATGTGCAAAACGGGTTGGCAGTGGTTAAGAAAATCTAACAACAATAAAAATAGTCGAGTCTTGCAACACTAATTTTTTTACAAGAAAATGTAGTTTTTGATCTGCAAAAGGTCAAAGGTTTTTGCAACTAAACTGTACTTACTTTAAAGTGCAGCGCCTCAAGAGCTCCTCCCGGATAAAGAAGTATGTGTGATTTTGTTGAAAGTAATTTGAAGAAATTGCTCCCTGTCACAGGTGTTGCTCCGAATACTCTTGTGTAATCAACAAATGAAAATTCACTGGGAGAACTATCAGTGGTAAACAATTCTGGATGCGCCAAACCTCTAGGCAAAATTTGTTTCTCCCTCAAGAATCCTTCAATGAGACCGGGAAGCTCCATACCCGTCAACATGTGATAACCAACTAACAAAACAGGACCCTGGCTAGGAACCCCAGCAATACCTTGAACTATCTTTCCATTTCCCAATGTTGAGAACATCACAGGACTCGCATAGAATTGAAATCCTCTGCAGTCCATAAGGTCCCCCCATTAAATTTTTTCAGCATGAGGATGGCATATAGCATATTATTTCACATAGCAAGCAAGCACATGATCAAACAGAGATACATCTCAGGAAACTAAATGTTATATGAAGATTGATATAGATTGATCTGCACACCACTGAGAATGTGTATATTAAATTAGATAAGGAAACCTCTTCTTCTCAATCCAATTAATGAATAGATAATTTTAAAAAAAAAAGCTTGAAGAAAATTGAGCTACAGTCGGAGAGAAGAAAAAATTCTGTGACGAATTATTGATAAAGAAAATTATGTTTGTTTTCTTTTAAAAGAAAAACAGGAGGTTGTGTCCACTAAGGTAATAACTGTATATTGTTCAGTCTCCAAACATCTGTGCTTGATAATCCAATTTTTTCATTTTATTTATCTTCACTGCTGATACTTCAAATCTATTCCATAATATGCCCTTCTCGCCTCTTCTAAAAACTAAATAAAAAATGAGGCGTGCCAGTGACGTGGTGATGGCGGGCTTGGGAGACTCGGGAAGGAGTAGATTCTTACCCATTAACTTGAACCTTGAATTCTGACAGACTCGGAGGTATAAATTCTGTAACGTAATCAAACCTTCCAGAACGACGGTAGCTGGAGGTCCCTTTGATGACAGTCAGCAGATTAATACCATCTTCCTGTTCCCTTCCTGTTCCATCAAACCCAGCACATGGTCAGTCTAATCTCACAGCATTAAGTTGTAAATGAGTGACTAAGAAGATGCAAGCTATAAAACTAAAGTGGCTAATAGCATCCTCACAAGGAAGGTAGACAGAAATCACCAAGTATGTTTTTGGTTAATTTGTTTCAGGAAATAAGTGCACAAACATGAACTCTAACTCATAGCAGATATTTCGTAAGGGTACAATTGCTTGAAGATTTTCTTTACCAATGCCAATATAAGCTGCAGTATCATTCAGAAGAGAACCGACAAAAAAATGCCATAATCATACTCTTCAACAGCAAAACTTTTTAACGCATGAAATATATATTGTCAAGTATAAATAATCATTCTCTTCATTCTTTAACAGCAAAATATGAAACATACACTTCTGTTGGCAAGCTATAAGGCAACAATCCTTGCCAATTATGATTGTTTATGCAAACTATGGAAAAAATTACCGTTAAGAATCAACAAAATATTGTCAATGAATAAATGGATCTGCTCTAGTTTGCAATTAATGTTAAGAAACAGAAGGCATTCCAACAAACCCAATGCTGAAACACTTAAACTACTCAAGTCACAAATAATTTTTTATTTTATTTAGCAAGTCCCCCTTTGTCCAATACCGTTCATTAGTTTCCCTGCCTGAGGTACCACAGTTGGGACAATTTTAAGATCCAGATTAAAAGGAAAAAATAGAGCTAACTTACCAACAGAAGTGTATGACCATTATCTTTGAAGGTTCGAACTTTACATTTCTTCAATAAACCTGAAAGCCGTTTAGCTTCATCTTCACTTGGAAGCAAGTTATCCTTCCCACTGAAAGCATATAAGCAAATTAATATCATAAACATCAATAGGCCATTCTGGTTTGTAACTGAAGAAGACCAAAAGTAACTCATTATCATTAAATCATGAACGCATTTTCGTTTAATGGAATTATGTACCCAAGAAAATGTCAGAGGAGTCAAAAAAGGTCTTCAAACACATTAGTATCCACATGCACAATTTTGAGACAATACAAAAAGGGTCAATGTTCGAGGTAAATTTAGCGGCTTCAACAGTCACAGTTTTAGACCCGTCACAACGTACAAGCCTTTCTCATAAAAGCTCTTGTGCAACAAGCATGACTTCAGAACTTCTGCTTTTCTTTTTTGTCTGTGTTTTGAAATTAGGGTCAGAACTCAGAAGACGTGGTAAAGGTCATTCTTAGATTTACCTATTTCTTATCTAAGAAATTCTTTTCAGTACCCCATCTGAGATGGGACCCACTGTGATGTTGTTATCTAAGAAATTCTTAGATTTATGTTTACCTGTAATCACTGGGCATTGTAGGGTTAAAAACATAGCCAAATCATGAATCCGATACCCCAAAGCATCAGGAGAAAGAGACACCCATATGGTCATCTCATTCAAAGCGCACCACACAGAACGAAATCTTCATAATTCCACAATAATCTATTCCCCTTACCCCTTCCAAACCCACTACTCTTGTTGCATAAAATCAAAGACCGCCCCAGGACACTCCCAGTAGGCCAATACTCTCCAAACAAACAAGAGTCTACCCCAAAGATAGCTTATTATATCACACTGAAGACGAAGTGCAAAGCTTTGATTAGCTTATCTTCTCTTAGATACAGTGCCTCATACAATGCGTTAGCATATGAACCTAATTATAAGGTGAACAGATGGCTGCGTGCCCTCAGCTTTAAGTTTGATTACCTTTTGTGAGGTATTCAAATTCTAAGTTCGCTAGAAAGAAAACAAAAGAACCAACAAAGACATGGTATAACCACCTTATATTGAATGATGATGTCCATCATACATTTATGTCTTAGACTATTCCCTTTGTCCCATGAAAACTTTGGGACTTTCTGATGTAAAACGGGGAATCCACCCACAAATAAAACTCACTTTATTTCATTCATTCAAATCCAACTGAAAACAGAACACCTGAAGGAGTTTATATAGCCTAAAACTACTTGGAAAACAAGAAAACAACTAATATAACTTTAATACTACTTTCCTTAACCTAATAAAGCTAATACTATGAGATCTAGCATACTAACTAAATACCCCTTTAATAAAATCCGAAAATAATAAAAACTATCTAAACTACAATAATCACCTAACAATAAAAGATCCACTTTGTAAATTACAGCTTTCCTATTTCCTTTTCTAGCTATTCGCATCACTTTCTTTTTCCATCCGCCCTACCAAAATGTTTACATTCACTTTTAGACACTCACTTGTGTGGTTTCTATTGAATAATTCTTGGTTCTTGGAGAAATTTCAACCACGCAACTAATTTCCTCCAGTAAAGTCAAAAGAAGTAATCATTTTCACAGGATGGAGGGATTTGTTCAAGAGGTAAACAAAGATCTACCTGCTATTCTGATGGTTCTTGGTCCTCAAGACTCATGCTCATGTTTTTCTCTTTTATTGACCACTAGCTCGCAGTTTGTTAGGTTGAGCGAAAGGCCAGAGCCGTTTAAGTCTGCTCTCTGATTCTGGGATACTCACAGTGAGGTTCCAAAAAAGGGCAAGGCCAAGGCAAGGACTTTGGAGGTGTAAAATTTTGGAAGGAAAGGGAAGTTGTTTGCACAAGTTAGCATGAACAATATCTGCAACGGTAGTTACTAGTTAGTAACTTAGTATACATCTCAGTAGACTTGGATTCAACTCAATCAGTTACCCTAGTATTAGTGACTGCAGGATTCAACTCACTTAGTTACTCTAGTAATAGAGTATGCAGCCCAAACATCCTGGTTACACAGAGATGGGCTGGGCCATACCATCAAGAAGACAAAATGCAGTCATTAGATGATTGTCATGGTCATCAGGATCTCCTGTTCTGGCTAGTTATGTAAATGCTTGTTCAATTAATTCAAGAGACACATACAATTTTCCATTGGTTCTTCCCCAGAAAAGATTTTACTCTTATCGGTCGGCTGTAGCTGTAGCCTTCAAGAAACTAAAATTCTCAAGGAAAATACTAACCTAGCAAGCACAAGCACTTCAGCTTTCACAGAATGCAGGCGAGAATTTGTGTAAGCAGCAGCTGATTTTAGCAGCTTCAGTTTCCAAAGAAGGGTTTCCTTTGGTATGATATCAGTTATAACCTATAAATGAAGCAAAAATAATCAATCTTGTCGGCATCATTAAAGGACCAAAAAAGGACTAAATACTATGAACATGACAATGTTGAATATGTTTAAAGCCTTTATCATCTTTTGTCCTGAAGGTAACCCTCAGTTAAAGCACCGTGTTGGATACGTTTGAACTTGAATGGAAGTCAATTATGAATCTGTCTGATGCTATTGGAATGTCCCTCGTAATATACGAGTATGTTAAATCACCCTCTACAGTCAAGCTTTGAACAGAAATACTCGCAAAAAGAAAGTTCTCTCTTAGGGCTCGCCTGGATTGGGGGTAATCATTAAGGGGTAACGAGTGTGAAAAATAGAAGAAATAAGAGGGAGATGATAGTTGGGGCAAGTGATTAATGGAAGAAATTGGAGGAGAGAGAGTAATCATTCACCCCCAAATGGTAGTAATCATTCAAGCCCTCTCAAGAGGAGTAATTATTCCTCCCATTTGGGGGTAATCATTCCCCTTCTCCTTCCCTTTTCTTCTACAACCACCACCACCACCACCTCTTTTCCTATTGAATTTCATTGCATTACTCACTTAATTATTACTCCCAATCCAGGCATGGCCTTAGTACCAACCTTTCAAATAGAGAGAAGATGGATAATTTTTACATTTTAACTTTATCGCTTTGTATTTTGGTCTCACTGTGAAATATTATCAGAGTTGACTTATTTTGAGAAATAAATACATAAAACAAGACAAATGAGAAGCATAGGAAATGTTGGTGTGGTTTCAGCGATGGAAACTAATGAAGAACAAACAGGTCTCGCAAACTTTATCCATATAGTACTGAAAATAAAAATCCAAATCATGAATGCACCACCGTAGTACAGCATATCGAACTTTCCGTAAAGACGGATTGCCTCATATTGAACCTGGTAGCAGGGTTGCTTAAATCGTCCCCCGCCCCCTACCTGGGACAAAGACAACAAGTTCAAACTTACTCTTGTGTACCGATTCGCTATTTGTCTGTGTAACTATATGCATCGGCAGAACCGCAGAAGAGATAGTTCTCTGAATTTGGTGAACTAAAGTTCATGAAGGAAACTACCAGAAATTAACCATTGGGATGACTATGTGCCTTTGTCTTTAGACTTCTAATTCTATTAAATTTCAAACCATGTGTTCACTAAGTTTGGTTTCTTCTATCCTGAAGTTTTGATTGTTATTTTTATTAACTTTTGAGAAGCAGATAATTCAAACGTAAAAGTGGAATAAGGACGAGCTAATACTAACAAAAAAGACATAAAATTCTTCAAACAAATAGTACTAGCCCAAGCCCTAGGCCACAAAGTGCAAAATGCAAACTAGATCTGCAAACACCAATTAGATGAACCATAATTTAGGTAACTACACCTGTGAAAGTGGCGAAATGGCAACAACACATGCGATATGCTGACCTTACCCCGCCAAAAGAAGGAGAAGGTCAAAGGTGTTACACTTCCCATCACACTCACTCTTGTGAGATCAAAACTTCTATCATTGTATTTGGGGAAGATTGTAACACCTCACCCTATGCGGTGAGGGTCATCTAAGGGCGTAGTCTTGGGACTGGCCTACAATATCTTTCAAAAGGGCTTTATCCTCACTCACCCGCACCCTGGGAATGCAATAGGTCACCCATCCTAACACTGTCCCACAGCTAAGCTAGCTTAACTGTGGAGTACTTTAGAGACGACTTATATTTGGTGGTATAGATAGTCACATCAATCCTCGGGCTTACATTTGGTTGGTATTACAAAGTGATTGTTGGTTAATGAATGTTCCTTACTTATCATCATTGAATGGATGAAAGGAAGACAGAAAAATCAGCAATTAAGGGATTCTCGGCATTGAAAAAAGACAATTATACTCAATTGTCATCGGGAAAACATCAAGAAGTAATATACAAGGCCGAATTAAACTTACAGAAAGGCGTGGTAGCAAAGCAGTAAGATTCTCAGACAATTGCTGAAACATTGGACCTGGGGGAAGCTTAGCATCAACATTAGCCATGGCCATCTTCACTGGCTCACCTGTAGTCAGATCACCAGAAACCGAATGAGTTCATAAAGTTCTCAATGCCAATAAAGTCAAACATTATTTCCCACTTGAGAGAACAAATGAATAATATATAGAAGGATTTAAAAGACATACCCTCAAAAGCAAGGGCTAAAATAAGATTTAAAGAAGAAAAAAAATTGATAGAAATCCACATGACCACATGTCAATGGAATCTAGGCTATACTGAGACTACTGAACTTGGAGGCATGACCAAAAAGGAAAATTGTTTCTCCACATATATGTAAGAGGGGAAAGACAACATTATTTCCATGCCAGGTCATATTTTGGAGAGGTTAACCTCCTTTTTTGAAGTATTATCAAACCCAAAACTTCGCTAAATCAAATTTCGTACATTTCAGAACTTGCAAGATATGGAAGCCCTTTTTGAGTTGTTTTGTCTTTATGCAAATGGCTTTCCAACCCAACTAAACGACACGAATTCCACTTTTTAACAATATCGAGAGAAGACGTACAACCAAGGCAATTTAGGAACGAATTCCTTCGCATAGCCAAGAACCAATGTGAGTATCAACTAACACCCAAGAAGGACAAGAAACTGTTAAATGACACTACTACAAAGATTATAAGATTAACTTGGTGATAAATAAGTTGAGTGCTTTGAAGGACAAACACATGGAGGTGTTCGTTCATTGCAAAGGAGTATAGTTTTCCAGACTTCTTGATTGTCAAAGCTATATCTTATGACAATTTTTTACCAGGTTTTCAAAATTCAAACCACTATGCCACAGACTAGTTGAGCAAGAAGAATGCGGCTACCAAAATAAAAAAAAATCCTACTTATCATGACTATTATGGGACGAATAGCAACAGCATAAATTGTGAGTTCTGAGATCTTGTCCTCAATGAAACCATACTTGGTAGTTATTGTTCTCACACATTGTTATGCAGTTATGCTTATGATTGTAAATAAAAGGTAATCTCCTAAGAGCACCAATGCAGGCATTAGCCAACATATTATCTTATTATCTTATGGTTCACTTTAGCACAGGTTTTTAGGAGCCCCCAAAAGTGGAGTAAACTTACCATATTGTCCTTGTGGGGCATGTAAGGTGTAATAAAAAAAAATGTGAGTGGGATGGCAGTGGGGAATAAAATAAAGGGAGGTGATAGTGATGTGAGAGAGGGATATAATGGTAATTTAGGGTATGGGACCGGCCCATAAATAGAAATCATAAAGATAAATAAAAACCACCCCAATAAGGTAATCTATAGGATAATAGAAAACCGGAGGGAGTATTAGAATTAGGATGTTGTAACTCATACGCACCCATCACAAAGCTGAGGAGATATGGAACAGTGCCATGAAGTTCATTAGGCAGTGCCTCCAAAAGGGGAAATAGTGGTCTGAGTGGACTCCTTTCCAGTGAAGTTGCTGCAGAAAAGCAGGGGAAAAAATATGATATAAATATCAAGAAATTACAGAAATACCTTCCTATTGATGAACACACAATAAGACATCGATAAACAGGTTCTGCATCTCAGATCACTGACCAGGATTAGCAAGTACCACAGACCAAATCAATATTTGGATTACGAGCAGCAATAGAGAGTGCAAGGCAGCCTCCAAATGAGTCTTCAACCAGATATATTGGCTTATTGGGGGACAAAACATGTTCCTGCCTAAGTGTTTGTTCAACAAATTCCACTAGTTCTACAACAACAAGAACATGAACAACAACAATATTAGTTCCAAAAACATTTAGGTTCAGCTAGCAGGACCAACTGGGATTCACGTCACACACAACAATTATGAAATCTAACACAACAATGTGGTGCTTGACAAGCATTTTCTTAAAGCATTTCATGCTCTTTTCACAACTGCAAACGAAAAATCATTATGGATACTATTTTTTAGATAACATGGGTATCTAGGCTTTTGCCTAACTAATCCCATGGGTCGAAGTTAACGCCGGTAAAACCTCCAGTGGCCCTGAGGGAACTCGAACTTGGGACCTCCGAAATAAATCTCAATCATTATGGATAATATTCCTTCTAAGATAACAAGAAGCAATCACGAGGATAGCAGATATGTAACATAACTTCTTGCGGGTGGGATACCCCTGCTCCAGTATATGGCACAACTTCAACTCCATTATTCCCATACAGAAAGGTTTAGCAGGATAAGTTATTTCAAAGAAAATTG
>ONZK01002650.1:13842-24787 GCA_900322385.1 Pharnaceum exiguum | reverse complement strand
GGGGGGGGGGGGGGGGGGGACCTGTCACAAGGGTGCCATAATTGAGCTCTGGCCTCCAACACCATGTAATTTTTTATCATATATATCAGTCTCTTTGGAGTTTGGATCCGCATATGCAGATACATGGACTGGCAGATGAAGATGAACAGGAAACTTTGGGAGACTGAAGTCATCAGTCAACAATCAACACCCTATTATCTAATGAGAAGTTTCATATATCCAAATACTAATACATTGGCAGTCTCACCATATCTAGAACTAGTATCCCAGTATCCCACCAAATACTTCTATAATCTCTTCAACACTAGTCCCCATTCTCTACATCCCAACATCGATGATTTATAAGTTACCCAAACAGACGTCAATAGTTGAGGAAAATCGTAGTAAGACCTGCCTTGTCACTCTAAATCCACGTGTATTATCCATATGTCTCCCATAGTAGAACAAGGGTAGAGCAATAAGGTAGAATGGCGTCATTAAAATTATTCCCTTAGTCCAAAAACTTTCATCCTCTTCCATTTTAATTTTTTTTTGGCAGTCTTAATCCCATGGCCTTTGTTACTCATGTAACACACGGCCGCTTATTGCAAAATGGTTCTTTCTTTAACTCTGTTTCTCTTCATATGTTACCAATTATTTAGTCAGTTTTTTACTTATTCCTTCTCACACCGGCAAAAAACAAAAAAAAAAAGAATATTTTGTGATAGAGGAAATAACAAATTAATTTCCTGAATTTGTCAATCTATCTAATGCAAACACCAAAACCTACAAGCAAAAGTTCCATTAAGTTGGCTGAAGAGTCTCCCCAACACAAGAACCAAAGAATCCTAGAACAAACTAGGATGCCTCCTTACCCGAAATATTTTTTTTTAACAAGCCTTCATAGGGAAAAGACTCCATGATATTGAAAGGTACTTAAACTGCTCTGGAAAAATACAAGAACTACACCAGAAAAAATACCCCACAACAAATATAGTGATAATTTAGCATGAGGTACAACATACTACCATTTTCAAGCTCAGGTGAAAGAATTGATACTAAAAAAACCTTAATCCATGAAATCAATATAAAAAAAAGCCCCAAATTTTAAAAATTCAAAAACCCTAAAATCGAATTTAAAGAATCAATAATAAAATCAGAAAAGAGAAGATTACCAAAGTTTAAAGTAAGTAATCTTTGAAGCTTTGCTATGGAACTTGATCGCGAGGAGTTCTTCGAAGCTTGGCTATGGAGCTTGATCGCGAGGAGAGAGAGAGGAGTTCATTGAGTGGTGTTGTGTTTCTGATTTTGTTTCTGGCTGTGGGTTTGCTTAGGAGGGAGAGAGAGAGAGAGAGCGCGGGAGGGAGGAGGGTAATGTTTTGGGGGTTTATTTATTTATTTATTCATTTTGCGGTGGAACGGTGGTTTTCATTTAGAAAGAAAGAAAACGAAAAAGACGCTTCGAGATGGAGTAGATGGGGGTATGGGTTGCCACTGGAACTGGGCCCTATATAAAGAGACATTGATGGAGCATATATTGTATAACCCCTAGAAACACAAATCGCCTCCCCTTAATTTATCTACAAAACCGTCTCCTCCTTGTAAAGAAGTCTGCGCGACGAGGTCTGTGTCTCGTATCATATCCCATATCCTTCTTGCAAAGGTCCCCGAGTAAGGTTAGTCGTCAATCCCAATTTATTACTCACCCAGATTTACCATCCTTTAATCGATAAAATTTATATTATTGTTTTTATTAAACTTGAATGAATATAAATAGCCAGCCGATCTCCGATTGATTTGAAATTGTATTTGTTTCTTGTGTGTTTTTTGTTTAGTAGATCTATCAAATTAACAACAACATTAATTAATTAATAATGATAAGAGTAATAATTTGGATCTTTCCTCATAATCTTTATGCATGTTGGTAGAGGTTGGTGATGAAGACCGAGTCTCCGACCCCCGTTCCCGATATTTCTTATCGACATCTTCGATCTCCTGCAGCTAGAAGAGCTATTTACTTTGGTCCCCCAGAAAGGTCGGTCCAAGCCAATATTTTTCCCTCTGTTAAAGCCAAAATTCTTCATGAGAAAAAGTTGTTTACTCCAGATAGGAATTACCTCGTTCGATATGGTCGTGATCGAGTGTATTGTGCTTCTCTTGAAGATAAGACCGTTGTGCTCATCTGCCTCTTGCTTCCAAACTTGCCTTGTGTGCCAGGATTTAGTTCTTGTTTACGAAACCTAAAACAGCTCTACTATGATTCATTCTCCTCCAGGTCTGTTGAGTTTGTGTTGGCCGTTTGTGTGCAACATGAGTCACGTGATTATATGCATATTGAGACCGCTTTCGAGGAATTCTTGCGGCCCCTTCCGTTTCTTGCAATTCCTTTCAGAGATGATGAAGCTCGTCTTGAGGTCTGTGTGTCTTCTGGAATTAGGCATCCGAAAGATAACAGAAAGAACTCTATGCAGTTTACATGTTCTGCCTTGGACACGGAGGGTAATTGGATGGACTTCGAACCTCCTTATTTATTCAACTATGGGCCTGAGTGCTACCCCTTCACAAAAGATAAGTTAGCATGTTTACATCGCGATCTTGCCTCGATGCGGGCAGCCCAGGTTGATCTGTCCATGACATCTTTTCTGGACTGCCCAAGTGATGATACTGCTAAGCTCGGCTTGACTAAACTAGACGGCACATCTGTGTATCTTTCCCCTTCCGATCTATGTAAAGGTGCGGGGGTATTCTATCTATATGGTGATGGGTCACGTTTTGAGATGCTTCATCAGGTCTACAAGGATTGCAAGTCTCAAAAACTCGACTTAATCGTTGTGCTTGTATATACACCCTTTAAACAGGACATGGACAGAGGCTCGTACGTCGAGCAAGTCAACAAAGCAATGGCTAGATTTACACAGGATGACTTGTACGTGTTGCCCTTGGAGAACGATAAGTTGAGCCGTAAAATGTCACGGTTTTTTTCTTGTGGTGATTATTCTTGCCCTCCGGACTTACTTATTACTTGGGGCCCTGAAGACAAATGTGTTGATCCAGATGGGGCTGTACTTTTAAATTATTACGGGTTAGCGGCATACCCCTTCACCAAGGTGGGTTTTAAGGCTAGTCTAATGAGAAAATATGAGAAACTTCAGCTGGAGGATTTTCTGCGTTCAGCCAAAATCACTTATGCTGGTCAAGAGATTGCTCTGTCACAGCTGAAGGAAATAGAAACCATCGTCCTTCACATTAGTAAGGCTTACGATTATGACCCCAATGAAATAATTGATAACTCTGTTCTAGCGAGTTTTTTCGATAATGATCTGCCGCCTGGTGGCTTTGAGTGGATCTTTCTTTGCTTGGGTGGGGAAACACATGGTGATGTTGAAGCATATCTTACTGCGATGCCATGGCTAATAGCTCAATTTGAGGATGCAGCTGATGCGGAGAAACTCTGCAAGATGGGTTCTGAGCTTTTCTATGGGGACTTTGCCTATATTATCATTCATAAGGGCAAGGTTGTTTCACGGTGTACTCGTACCCTATTTTATTCTACCCTATTTTCTCCTGATAGCGATTTTGTTTTACCAACCGATTGTACTCGGGTGTCAGTGGAGCTTGCTGAGGCATTTGAGAATCGTCATACAGGTGACCACTTGTTTGGACGCTTCAGGTAAGAAGATAGTGATGATGATGATGATGATGATGAATGATGGACCATGATGAGATTAAGAACTGTATTTCAAATTTGTTTGTGTGTATAACAATAGCTCAGTCTAAATCCCATCTCAGATGGGGTGCTGCTGAGGGAGTTTGATGTCGTTTTTTTTTATGTAGTTGTGTGTCTTTGTTAAATAAGCTTGAGCCTTCAAACTTAATGTATCTAACATTTATATAAAAAAACAACGATGTGAGAGAAAATATTACTCCCCTCCCCCCTTAATAGGAAAATAATATTAGGTGTAATTCATAAATTGGTTGTAAAAGCCTAGGTGGAGCTTACCTGTAAAAAAAAAAAGCCATGTCATGAAGTACGTTGGGTCAGTTTGAATAATTCATTCGAAGCGGTCAGTTGGTAAGCAATCCTACGATTAAGGAAATAATTGATCGCTAATATCTCATCCGCAGCTAATTTGTTAACCAGTAACAGATGCCTAATTTGTAGGTCGCTCAATTTAAAATTTGAAAAGTGAGACAGATCTCTCATCAAACCCATATTCTTTTCTCTCATCTCCTTCCCCTTTCGTCCCCCACCCCATTTCACCTCTTCTCATGTCGATTGTTTGAAAATTGCATTAGTTTTTCTTTTTCTTTTTGTTTCAATTATGAAATAGCCCATATTAAAAGACTTATTATTTCAGTCTAATTTCCCTCCTTGATTACTCTTCTGCTGCTCTCTTTTGTTCATCTCTTTGATTATTTCTTTTACTACATGCAGATGATGAACCCAAGTGTGTCCCAAGAGTACGATAATCACAAAGGTACTCCACTGATCTTTTTATTTTACGTTATGATCGATTGTTTTTCTGGGTTTTGAAAATATATGCGAGGTTCAATTTATTAACATATTTTTGTTAGGTATGTTCACTCACTCTGTTCTAATTTCTCAGCAGCCATTTAGCACTTATGTTTGCCAATGATTGTATTCTACTCTTATTCGTGTTGTTACATCGATGTTTTCTTATTGATTTGGAAACAAAAATTGGATTTATCACAATCCTTAATCAAACAAACATCTCCAGTATTCTTCGTTGCTATTATCTTTTCTTTTTTCTTTTTTCTGATGTCACATGGTTTTTATGTTATGGGTTCTGATTTCTTCGTAATTTTTCATTGGTCAGATTTATGCGTTTGGGTTTGAAATTTGTCAATTAAGAAGGAACATATTTGTGAGGGTGGGTGTGGACAGGTGTGGCTGGAAATGAATTGGCAGCCAATATTAGCACAAGTACTGAACATGTAACTAATTCATAGTTCATACAAAGATGAGTAGTGACTATGGTAGGAGTTTCCCAAGGCAAGTTGCGTCCACTAAAATGGGGTGTTGTAAAATGGGGTGTTGTAGCTGCAAATAATTAATATGTGGCCAGTTTAGCAAATGTGTCTCTATCTTTCATCATTTACAAAAAAAATCTGTAAGATGTTCTGTACCTTGGTGAGTATAAGTCCAGAGTGGAGTTCTCCACGGTGTCTCACCTCCCATTGAATGGAAAGGTGTTTGTGGCGGATGCAAATATGTATTCTCTTGAGGCATTAGCAGATAATGAACAACTACAGATGAATGCTCTGAAAGACTAATCCAAGTGATTTAATGATAGTTTGCTGGTTTAAAAAATGGTGAGTTTGGTGCTTGGGGGTATGGAGTACATCTGTTGTGGGTACCTGTTGGTTGCAAACAACAGGGGTGACGTTGAGGCCATAATTGTCGATGTTGCAGTAACTACACAACTAAACTTTTTCGCATTTTTTTGTTTGTTTTGCACATCTGGTTGCTGTCCAATATTGGCGGTGATCCAATGAAGCACCGGAAGTATGGATGTTGATAGTTGTAAAGAAAAAAATTGGTGATTGAAAAGGTTTAAGATAAGTTCCTTCTTTTTAAGTTTCTGAACGGGTCGGAATTGCTGTTGTTACGCGCAATGACGGGAAGCTGGCCCTTGGAAGGCTTGGTGCATGATGCGAGCAGCGAGCAGGTAAACCTGTTGTATGATTTTGTTAAAACTTGCCTCTTTGGTTGAGGTCATTATTGCTAATTAGTTGTGCAAAAAATATTGCGTTCATTGCAGATGAAAGAGTTGAACGCAGGTGGATATGAAGTAATTCTGGTGACTTAGGTTCAGGAAATCGGTTAACAATAGGTTTGTAGCTTTTCTTTCTTTTTGTGTGCCCCCCTCACAATCGTTTACTTGCGAAGATTCTTATATAGCTATGTCTTAATGATTATAGAGCATATATATTTCAAAAAACTAATAAAATGGTGTTGTATATAATCTTGCGGATAATTCTTTACCCTACAAATTGGTGGCTACTGCCCAGGATTGATATATAAACAAAGAGGATGCGGGGATGGGGGTTAATTTTGAGTGATGGGCTGATGAATAAAGTGTTGTAATAATGCCTTTGGGGTGATTCATTTTGAAAGGTAGGCATATACATAGCTTATTGTTTATATATTCATTTCATATGATATTATGATATAATGGTCCACTTATAGAAATCTCATTTAAATGCGCCTAAGCGTTGTAAGCGTACATAATGATTGAACTGCTTACTACCAGTAGCACCATGGAGCTCAGTTTGCATGTCTGCTCTGACATGACATACACACCTTCGGAGAAGAGGTAAAGTGATGAGTTGAACGAAAGCGATAATTATGAAACTCTTATGCTTCAAGATTTTAATTCAAGATCTACCTGTAAGAAAAATTGTAGGCTGAAACTCTTATGCTCCAAGAATGATTTTTTTTTTTGAATTGAATGAAATTTGAATGTTGAAAATACTTTGACTTGGCCTAAAATAATATGAAGATTAATGTGATATAGTAGCACGATGAAGAGGGGAACAAAATTCCAGCCTGATACTTTTGCAAGTTTTTAATCTCAATTAGAGTATATTGCAAGAGCTCTTTGGCATGACAGAAATTGCAATCCAATCTCTTCTGGGAGATAAATCATGCTTATGATATGAATATATTCTGATGTGATTCATGTGGTGTATATATTGCTCTACCTTTAGACTTTAGCCTTTGACCTGTACGTAGCATCTCATTTTTTCCATAAAAGCACACAGGAAATTAGGATGAACTTATGAAAACAATTTCCTCGACAGTAAGGTCCTACACCTTTTCGAGGAAGAACAACGCATTTTCTGAACACCCAGAGAAGGTTTCTGTGCCATCCGAAAGGGAGGCACTTGGACTCAAGACAAGTTGTTCGTTAGTGTAAGAGCTTGGGCAACAACTGGGACTTAGATATCATTGTGAAGAGTTTGTCAGCGTGCCCTATGCTACCGCCAGAAAGTGTAAAGGAAACAAAACATTGCAAGTTTGCAACCAACATGTAGCCACAACGGATGCGTTATCATAAGCCTTGCTTAAATGCAAGTCACAAGGATGTGTTCAGCACTAACATCTAGAATTTGAAGCTTGGTTGATTTCAGTGATTCACAAACTTGGTCCTTCAGCTCAATGAACACAGATTTTATTTGTGTAGGTAGAAGATGTATGTGAGACAATGAGTGAGATTTAATAAGAATGAAAAGGTGTAGGGAGTGCTGTCCGAAGTATACCATTTTTTTAGGGGAGAGGTATAGCATTTGTACTGTAACACTATGGCTCTCTGCCAGTTCACATTATGAATGTTGTTGACGGATGAGGAAAGCTTTTCTTTTGTACTAATTTGTTTCGGAAGTTAAGTTTAGGTTCGGAACTTCGGATAGTTCGCGTTGGATTTGAGTTATTTTGGATCTCTTCATTTTCGGTTTAGATTGCCAATTAGTACTTCAAACTTTTGGTTCCGTGTCAACTCATCGGGTCAAAATGCCCTTCTAATTAATTTTTTTCGGTAAATTATTTTATTAAGGGTGGTTGCTATTGCATCGCTTAAAAGCATAATGTGAACTGGCAGAGAGCCATAGTTTTGTAGAGGGTATTATTACTATTCCATTTCAACCAAAAGAACAAATAAAATATAATAAATTAAATGTATAACCAAAAGAAGATAAAAAAACAAAATAAACACAGCACGGGTTCAAACTAGTTTATCTTATTTGATTACAGTCATCAGAAACTCTTTAATTTAATGTACGTTGTGAGCCTTGTTCAAGATGCATGAAATTTCATATGTATCTTTGCTTTACTCTGAGCCGGCTTCTACTTTTGCTGAACAGACGTCTTTGTAAACTCTGATATGTTGCCACTGGTTAGCATGTCTTTGTAGCCTAGTAAGGCCTGAGTTTCTGGCTAAAATCCACCAGCTCAGTGCGTATGAGCGACAGTTTGCGATCACTCAGTCTAGAATGCCTTTTGCTTTCAGCGAAGACTGCAGCTGCTGATTATGTCAAAGTTACGTAGGAGAAATAGTAGAGCGCATACCTTCAACCTCCGGTTTGATTCTTATCGGCCTCGGTGCTCTTTTTACACCAAAAAAAAAGGAGAAATATCCATCTTTACATTATTAAGGTATTAGGTAATGGTACCTTTGAGCAACAGCTGTTCAATTTCGTTAGTGGTATGAGACTTCAAATATAGGGGAAAAATAGAAAAGAAAAACTCAAATACTTTCATTTCATGACTACTTGACTAGCTAGTTTGTTCTAAAATCCAGCATTGTTTTTTTTTTTGCCATCTACCTGGCCCCCACCAACTGAAAAGTCTCTGAATGAAATTGACCTTGTTATCGTCAAGGCCTTCGAGGATATTGCGTCTGTAGTTGAATTTGACTACTTTATTCTAAGCTAGGAATGAAAAGTAATTAACAATCTTAGCCGACTACGATTGAAGATTAATGAGACAATGAGATGTTGAGGTGAATATTGGGTTAGTATGGTTGGTATAGGGTTGCCACAATAAAGAGATTGCAATTGCCACACATAGCAATGCTGGAAGGCTTCAAAGATGAAATCGTTTACTCAGACTTAAGGACTCGTTTGGTTTGTCATTGCTTTCTAATTCCCATAGGAAAGACACATTGATGGAAATTATAAATTGATGGGAAAGTTGGAAATTTGTTTGGTTGGTTGTAGGAAAATGAATACCATGGGATTTTCACATTATCTAGGGTGGGCTTGGTAATCACTTTCCTCCAATATCATGGGAAAGTAAATCCCATGGGAAAGTGATTCCCACAATTTTATGGCAACCAAACAATCTTGATTTTTTACTTTCCTAGGAAAATGACATTCTCATGGGATTGTGATAGCAACCAAACGAGTCCTTGGTTTTGTGGTGCCTGATACCACATGCATGCCCTGTAATGTGGTACAGCAGGAGAGCATTGCTCATCTATTTTTCGATTGTCGAGTAGTAGCAAATGTGCTTAAAGGAGTTCTGAGAATGCTGTTATGGAAAGTCAGTAGTACCAGAGTATATGCATGAAGATGAGGACTGAGCATATGGAGAATAAACGAAGGAAGATAGTCATTGGTAGGTATATTTTTTTTTTTGGTGTAACATTGGTAGGTATATTAGTGCAGCACGGTGTTTAAAAGTAGGAAATATACCATTTTGGCTACCCGATATATAGCATAATACCAAGTTGGTACCCGTTTTTATCAATACTCCAAAATAGTTACCTGACTAATTAAAGTTTGTACCATTTTGGTTACTGTCTGATTTTGATCACTGAAAAACGTGAAAATTGGGGCTATTTTGGTCATATTAGCATCTCAATTTGTCTAAACTCCAGTTTTCCTCCTTAACAATATAAAAGAATAGAATTATATCTTTTATTAAGTTAGGGGATTTTGTAAGGAATTATTTTCTTTTTAATTAAACTTTTGTTCTTTTATTAAGTTAGGGAGGTTAAGTACACTACAGATAAACTTGGATACTAAAATGACCAAAATAGCCCCAATTTTCACGAGTTTCTGTATCTTAAACTAATGAGGTACCCAAAATGGTACAATCTTTAATTAGTCAGGTAACTATTTTAATATTGAAAAAAACGGGTACCAACTTGGTATTATGCTATATATCGGGTAACCAAAATGGTATATTTCCTTAAAAGTGTATGTTTTTGTTAGTTGTCGATGATCAATTATCCTATATATTTAATGATTTCATATGTTTAATATTTGTTGTATCGTTTGAATACTAATGTATTTGGCATGAAGGGCCCGTTCTGTACAACTTAAGTTTAGCTCAGTTCAGTTTCATTCAGTTCAATTCAATTTTTCGTAGTTCAACTCGCAACTTATAAATGTAATAAGTCCATTTTACAATTTCAAATTTTCAAAATATAACAAAATTATAATTTTTTTTAAACAAAGTGAAATAATGTTTAAATATTAATTTAATATTTTTTATCAAACGAAATAAAATAATGCAAACTCATTGGGTCAAACCCGTCCCGAACTCCTTTTGACCAGAAAATATCAAACCCGAAAAAAAGCTAACCCGAACGACCAAACTCGAAATCCAACCGACATGATTGTCAAGCCTAGATGGAGTCAATGAAACAATTTACCTTTACTAAACTTTACCAAAGCTCAACATTAAACATTCAACAAATTTAGGATTTATATTCAAGAAACATGCAATGCATATTATTTAGGGTGGGCTGTGTTAACCCGGCCAACCCGAAAATTGGCTGTTTGACTATAAATACTAATATTTGTATATAAAAAAGTGCAAATTTACATTATTTTTAAAATAAAAAAACGCGTTACCTACTCATTGGTCAACTTAGGACCAACTTACCAACCTGAAAACCGACATTAACTGCCCTCTAATGAGGTGCAACCAAAATGACCCGATATATTATTGACCCGCCCAAATCCTGTCTGACCCGCCAAAAATGGTCTAGTGCAGGCTCGCTTTCAGCCTTCTGCGAGCTTACTAAATCGCAAACAATTTTACATTGCCACTGAGCTAGCAAGCGACATTTACCGGTTCAAACTTCAGAAATTAGCCACCCCTTTCAGCAACAGCAAGGAAAGCCCCCAAACAGCCAAATATGCCTTTTTAGTTGACACCTAAAGCCAAATATGCCCATTAAGTATTCCGACCGCCAAATATACCCAATAAGTTCAAACCAATGCCAAATATGCCCAATTAACCCTATTTTGGCCGGAGCCAAATAAAATACATTTCTGGGTATTTTTTTTTTAAATTTATTTATTCTTTTCCATTATTTTATCTAACTTTCCTATTTTCTCATTCTTTTCTCTCTTTTCCTTTCTTTCCCTTCCTTTAGTTTTTGGGATCATTTGATCTCACTTAGAGTTTAGTACACGGTTTAACTAGTTTTTA
>ONZK01002648.1:15017-29940 GCA_900322385.1 Pharnaceum exiguum | reverse complement strand
TGGTGGGATGATGCCAAGGAAAATGGGGTGTGATGGGTGTTGTGGGTGTGAATGTGGAGAGAGAGTGTGGTGGTTATGGGTGATGAGATTGGGTTTATGGATATGAGAGAGAGAGAGTGGTGCTGGGGTTTCGTTTGGAGGGTGTGGGGTAGTATATGGCGGTGTATGGTGTCGCCGGTATGACGGTGGGCCGGAGGTTGTGGCGGTGGCCGGAGTTTGTTGCGTGACAATGGTGAGAGAGTGGGGTTTGGTGAGGAGAGAGAGTGGAAAATGAGTATTTTGTATAAATTGGGTTTTTTTTTTTTTTTTTACCAAAGGGGAGTATAAAATATATAAGGGAGTATATAACTCCCTACTCCTAGGAGTATGGTAGAATTTGTCCTATAAAGTGTTATGTTTGGTATCACGGGTCAACCTATAATAATTTTTTCTATGGCTTTTTACCTTTTTTGTTAGAGTCTTACCATTTAGAGGTTCTTTTGTTTTCTAATAACAAAGTTAGTTAGGCAGTCCGCATATTCTATTACGTGTACGTGGTCTACCGCTTAGGTTGCTTTAACTTTTTTTTACTTTTTGCTTTTCCTAATTTCTTTTACAATGTATCTAAAAATTATTTTATTCCAAATAAATGAAAAAAATTTCCATTTATAATAACAAATATTAATTTCTGGATTCTTTTTTTGTCTTTTCCTTTTGGCGTTTTTGAAATACTTTTTATTTTTAAGAAAAGAAACATAAATTAATTTATGGCAATTTTATTAGTTTCACTGGAGTTTTCGCCCAACCCCGAACTTCCACCTAAGCATGAGTCGAATTATAAAAGGCAGGGCTCATCCAGTTTTCTCTCTCCGTAGCCTCTCTTAGTATATAATATAGATATAGATAGCCAATGTTTAATAAAAGAAAAGTCATCTTATTTCTTTTTTATGGTTTGAACTTTTTAATATTTAATTTAAGATATTCCTAATTAATTGTAATTTTTGTGAAATAACAAGTCGAAGTCGAAACACCCTAGTTTGGTTCGGATTGCTGTTTTAGAAAGTTATTTGGCCAAGTCGAATCGTTATCGAATCGATTAACGATTCGATTTAGGTTTTCACATTTTTAAAAGTCAAAATGCAGTCGAACTGAGTCAGATCGTGGCAAGATCTAGCTCCAAACGATTTGGGATATCATTGGTTCTTCTCCTAACCTTGACTAAGCTTTACCATTTGTGATTATAGATTTAGTTATCCGTCACGAATGTTTTAGAACTTGTAGTCACATTTATAACGTTAACCAAATACCGTATTTTCTTTTTCTTTTAATCAAAATTACAAAACTTATGCACCTCATACTTCATAACAAAATTTTTATTCATATAGTTTACTCTTTGTGTCAAGGTTAGCATGTTTTTCCTATTAGATATGGTATGCCTTAAAAAAAGTAATCTCAGATCCTCCTACGTACCGTCTATTTTTATCACTTCTTATTTTTGTCACTTTTTGTTTAAAATGTTGCTAACTTGTTATGATTTTCATCGGGAGTTGCTAATCGTAGTGGGCCTATTTCTCAATGTGGAGGAATTTTTTGTAAAATTTCTATTTGCTACCCCTATAGAAAAAAAAGAAAAAAACAGCTCTCACTTTTAATAGTACTATAAACCATTGACTAAACTTAAAAGATATAGATTGTTAACCATAATTATTCAAGATTGATGAGGTGATGCTTTTCCATAGACCTCGCAAATGGGTCATTCGGTTCGGATTCGGTTTCGCTGACTTCGAATTCGTATAGATTTTAGCGTTAAATATCTAACTAGGTTTGGATTCGGTTCATATTTATTATTTTCGGGTCAAATTCGGATATTTTACCAGTGTACATTTTAAAGCTTCTAGATGCTAAGTCCATGAGAAAAAAAATTTCGGGTTATCAGATCGGGTCAGATCTATTTCGGTTCGGATAGATCGATGTAGCCTCTTTTCGAATGTGGGTCGGATTTTGGATCAGGTTATTCAGTTCAGATTCGGATTAGTTTTTCCAGATCTACTTTTTCATGTGTTTGTTGTTTTTTTTAAGGGTTTATAGAGAAGTTATGCAGTGCTCGATCTGGCTGAATCAAATGAAGAATATTAACAGATCGAAGAGCCAACCAAAAACATCAAAACTGACGAGCCTACCAACTTCAAACGTCAAAACCAAAAGTCAAACTGTCACTAGTTCAAAGTTTATAGTACATAGGTTTAGTATTCCGACAAGGTAAGGAACTTGGCGGGATCATTAGTGCAATCCAATACAATCACATTCAGTAATTGAATCTACTGTTCGAGCTTTTCTCGTAAGCGGGACATTTCGTTCGAGAATCCTATGACTTGGGTTATATCTAGTTCGTAGTATTTTCTTCTTCTCTTTTTTTTTTGTCTAGAATGATACAATTCTTCTTCCGTTTTGGGTTCTGCTTCTAAGATGTCCGGTGGATTCAGACTTATCAGACAATGTGGAAAGCTGACACGGTATCTAGCCTTGCCTCCGGCAAGGAGTAGAATTATACTGTTCGTAGAGCCGGAGTCACGATGATCTATTTTAATTGAGTAATGGGTAGAGGATAAGCTAGTCACACATTTGGGAGAGGGTACAATGGGGAATAGGGGAAAGGGAAGAGAGGAAGAGGGGGAAATGAAAAAGGTAATAAGGAAACTTTGTATAAAAATTTCATTACATTGAGAAATAGACCCAATACATTGAGAAGTTAGGTTTTCAAAATGCAATTTCAAAGATAAGAAATATACATTATCCAATCGGAGATTCGAGATCCTTACGAATTAGAAGATTAGTAAACCTGTAAGTATTTGATACACTGGGTGTAAACTTATACCGGGAGAATTCATGATTAATAATAAGGTATTTACTAATGCCATTTATAATTAAAGTGACTAATAAGATATGCGTTATAATTTGTTAACAAAAAACACCCGATTTAAACTTACGCCGAATGTAGCAAAAAATGTAGATATTAAAGTATGTACCCTAGTCGCCACTCATGCAGACGTCCCTGCTGAGGACATCCATCCCAATAGTGTCAAGTTGAACTGGAATCCAGGCAAAATTGCAATATTGACCCCCATGTTACAGATTTTTGGTACTCCAATCGTACACGTGCAGTACAGCAGCAATAAAATCAGAGAACTAGCAAAATACATTTGTCCATATCTTTTACATCAGCAGTTGGCCCGATCGAATTGTAATAGCCTTTAGACTACCAAAATAAAATATAAAAATTTGTCCATATCTTTTACATCAGCAGTTGGCCTGATCGAATTGTATTAAGACTAACCAAATAAAATAAACGCTGCAGATATTAAGGTTGTGTCTAGCTCTTAAATCAGTTTACACTTTCAGCTTTATGTTACTTACAATTTTAACTATATAATAAATTTTTCTTACTTATTCTCACTTCAATTTAGTTCAATTCAATACATACAAATTGAATAACGTTAAGTGTCTGCTATTTTTTTCAGTTTAAAGGGATATAGAGTACCACGTAGTGGCCTAGCCACATACACGGATACACCCATAGGAGGTTATATGACCACCCAACTTTATTTTATTTTTTTTATACAAAATATAGCTTAAAAAAAATTTACATCCATTTTTCTTATTTTTTTACCCTTGATTTTTATACATGACACTCCAAAGCAAAAGTCCAGGCGTCGCCAAAATAGACGAGATCGATGAGTCAGAATCGAGCTGAAGAGGTGCTTTCTACCATTTAAGCACCCGTAACTTTTTACGGCTAAATATCTTATTTGAATCTCCTGCTTTGACAATTGTGCCTCCATTGAAACCGAAAACTTAAAGCAAAATAATGTGATTGGTTCGAGTTTATCAGGCACTTGTCCCCTTGAAGTGTATTTAAAAGGCAGGACCCATCACCTAGAAACTTCGAGATATCCCAACAAGAGAACCTAGAAAATGAACATGAATAACGAAAATATATGTATTGGCTCAGGGTAAGAATATGATCTTGGGCACATTGAAGATGAACTATATAGTTGGAATTACTCGTCATGTCCAGCTCCGGAAATGCCCTTGCAGCCTAGCATTTTCCCTGACGATTTTATGTACCTACCAGAAATGTTTTTGCAGCCTAGCATTTCCAATGAAGCTGAGTTGATATGTGATATGGAAGGAATGACACCTTCTTACCCAAAGCTAGACAACACTCGTGATCGAGACGAGGGACAAACACGAAGCGAAGTAAACTTTTTCCCTTCCTATATATGTTGCGTTAGCATACATGTTTTCACAAAAATTTTGATCATTGCAATAATATGATGTTTTATTTCATGATTAGGAAATTATATCGGACCACTCTAACTTCAGGGACCTGCCCGTCAGTCCAAATAAACGGGGACGCTCTGCTGAGAATCATAATCAGACTGAAAGGGTGAGCCACTATACACTGATATTGATAACTTGTCCACAACTTTTTTATATGTGCATGCTTCAGATTTTCGATGTTTTTTTCTGTTCCTGTATTCTAATTGCACAAACAACTTTTCTTGTTATTAGAGACGACGAGATCTGATCAATAAGAAGGTTAGAACATTACAGGAACTCATGCCTCATTGCAAAAAGGTAATTTCTAATTTCCCCTGCGTTCTTTAACAATCATCTGTCAACATTTCTTTTTTCTTTTTTTTGGGGTATTGATAGCAACCTTTACCATAGCATAAAAAGAAATATGTACAACCTACTATGAGAGACGAGTCTAATGATATTAGGCCACCTACTAGAAGTGCACATATAATCAAAGTTATGCATAATGTTATGTTCATCTTCACACTCCAGTAGCCTAATTGAAGTCTTCTCTTGTAGTAAACTTCTATATTTATTTATTCAGTTCTTCGGATCTTCAGGTGAAAATATACACCCATAATACAAAGGATCAATAAAAACGATTTGATGGGCTACCATGTATCTGAGACTTTGCAACTCCTAGGGATACACTAATTCCTTGATTTGACCTCTTTGGCACCCCAGAAAAGAAAAAAAAAAAACAAGAACGATAGTCTTTTTTATTGGACATTTGCCGCCGGCAACGCAAGCCGCAAATTCATGCAATCACACAAGTTAATATTTAGTACACGCTGTGTAAAATTGATGAGGACACATGTCAATAGTTTTGTCTCTTTTGCCTGAATTTTTCATCTTATCCATTAAATTAACATCTCTGTCATTACTTATATCGAAGTAGCAAGTGATTATTATACGTCTGCTCTATGCACGTATGCTCACACAAATTAAACACAGTCGTCAACTGATCGAAGACTCGATTGTACTATGCTCTAGCTGTTTTTTTTTGTTCTCCTCCCCATGGGACAAAGCTATTTTCATAAAGTTTTTCTGTGGGTCATTCTAGAAACAGTCTCCCGATATTCGAATTTGGGTAAGGCTGCGTACATCAGATCACATCAGTACCCCATCCTAGAGATGGGATTCTACTTGAGTTTGTTGTTGTTGTCGTTGTTGTTGTTGTTGTTTTTTTATTGATGTATGGCTTATGAATTTGACAGAAGGATAGAGCTTCCATCCTTGAGGACGCTGCAGACTACATCAAGGACTTGAAGTATTTCGTTGAGGTAAATCCTGAATCTTCTTTCGTTTCGTTATTTTTCACTACTTCAATCAGCTTTGTATCGAGTAGTCTCAAACTCACAATCGACCTTTATCAGCAGGTTGCAAAAGTTGGAGGAACTAATTGTTTGGCTCCAAGTTTATCATGCTCGGGACAACCTTGCATGCCGTACCCAAACCTTGTGCCATATATGCCCATAGCACCAAGCGTAGGAATGGGATTAGGAATGCCTTTTGGAGCAAGCGTTGGTGCAGCAGGCTGTTCTGCTGCTGCTCCATGTTTGCCAACTCTTCCACTTCCTTGTGCTGGTCTTGTCTTTCCGTCTCCAGCGGTACCTAGCTTTCCTTTTCCTATGATACCTCAAACAGCGGTTGAGCCTACTGCAGTGGATACATACAAATCAAGTCCGTCAAATACAAAGAACAGCTCCCGAGCGCGTCGATCACCCAAATGAGCCATTTGGAAGAAGCATAGAGGTAATGATTTAATTGGAAATAGTGCTACCATGCATGACTTCGGATAATACTAAACAGAAATCTAACAACATTAAAATGGATTATCAGAAATTTAGAAATATTTCCATTCATGCTCAACAGAAGACATATTTTGACACAAAGTCATCATTGAAGTGTTACTCTAGGGGCAGAGTATTTGTCTTGCATTGTCTGTGAATTATTCTTAAGCAAAGAATACAACTCATTTAACTGCAAGTTCACGCAAATTGAAATCAACTTAAATCGAAATTTTCATAAAGTTTAAGGTTACTGTGATATATCAGTATCAATTTATCAAAGTCAATCATATGATCAAGTTGTATTCACTTTCAGAGTTTCAGTATTGCAGTGTTTAATTACATGCTATTCTGACATTGCAGGCATGGCATTGGTCTACTGAACGGCACAAGCAAGTTATTTGACAGTGGCTTCTTCATTCTTCTGCTTCAGACATAATATTAGATAAATCTGAAGCAAATGAGAAAGATGTTACAAATTAGCATATACCTCAGACATAGTTTGTTATGCCTTGAGTGTAATTCTCGTTATTTTCTGAGGATGCTAATCTTGGTATAATATATTAATATATACCTGTTTTAGCATTTCTACAATATATCAACCATAAAGCTTGTAATGTGATGCCCTTGGTTAGTGCAAGAATCTTTGCCTACCAACCCAATAGTGAAGAGTTTATCATATCTAAAATTGTGAATCTTTTCACCTACTGTTTCTTGAAACTTTTGGATTACTTTAGTATTATTAAGTTTTGGATTACTTGTGCATGGGTCAATCTCGGAAACAACCTTTCTGTTTGCGTACATCCAATTGAATGTGATTTCTTGTAGCATATACCTCAGACAGTTTGTTATGCCTTATAACCCAAATCAGATTTCTCGGGAGAGTTTGGAATATGCAGACTAAAAGGTAAAGACGTCCATCATTAATGTGCCAAAAGTTGACCTCATTGGCTCATTGAAACAATAGAGCAGTTTTTGACACTAATAATGACACCGTTACTGTGGCGTATCATTTAAACGATTGCAACTAATGACACTGTTTTTGACCTCTCGTTTTATGCTGCCTTTTAGATCCATGAAAAATGGATAGGTAACGAAGAGGCAAAGTCAAAAGGAGACAAAGGAGGCCCGAACGTTAATAGAGGATAAGGAGAAGAGGATAATCATAAGGTAAACACCAAAACCAGAAAGCGAACAAACAAGTACGATGACAAGGTACTGGAAAGAAGCAGTAAAATTGGCACAGGAGAGGGAAATCAAAGACGGCTTTTCGGTCTGCTGGTTGTGGACTTATTTGATGATTTTTTCTCTCTTCTCAGCAGCAATCGTCATCATCTTCACATGTGCAGATGGAGCTTCAAAAGACAAGGACAACGTTACGTACATAGACCACAGTACCACTGGCTGCAGCGCAGGTTGTGGAGGCTAATCCAACTTCCAAGAGGGCACTTTTTTTTTGCCCTTTCCTTCTTTCACAGAGGGGGGCTTGGAGATTCTCTAGTATAATGAATGAAAGGGGTCCCTGGGTATATTGCGATTAGTTATTCAGTGGATATTGTGTTCATTAAGAGCTAGTCCGATGAACAGACAACTGTTTCCATTTACTGTGTTGCAGTGTCAGATAGAAAAAAACAGGAATAGATTAACATTTGGAGAGGAATTCTCAGCAAAAATTTCCACATAGATTTTCAGCTTGATTCATTACAACGGATAATGATTTTGTACTATTGAATAGTCCCAGTCAGAATAGCAGTCTCAATACTCTCATAATATTGCTGTTGTTACATAGTATGTAGACATATAGTAGCGCTATTAGCCCCTTATACGATCCTAATGCACCTCATCCATGAAACCAAATCAACATCAAGTACTGAAGTTGCAGTGCTTCACCTTGTGACTGTTCAGGAGATGCCCATCCAGCACTCCCAGAGTCACAGCTACCATATCATGTCCTTTGTAACACCAAAAGAACAAAAAGTCACATTTGCATCCCATCGCCTTTCCTTATCTCAGTTGACGATATGTCCATCCGGAACTTATCAGCTGGTATTGGAATGAACATGTCTTTTATAACATCAGGAATGTTGATATCTTCAAGTACCTGTAATTAAACAAATAACAATAATAATGAGTAATAATAATAATAACAAAATTAATAACAACGAAAAAATTAACAACACGAATCAACATGCTAAAGCACAACCTTGAAGACACCATCCACGTTTCGACCACCAACTACGAATGTGCAGCCTGTGTTCTTGCATTGGAGAAGTATCTCTATCATCTTATCATAACTCCCATCATAATATTTTGGCTGGTTAGTATCACAACAGAGAAGTATGTCAGTTTGGCATCATGATTCTGTTTTTGGTTCATCAAAATTTTCACAAGAGTTAACAAAAAAAAAAACACGCAGAAGGCTCAACCAACAACGATAAAGACTGATAATTAGGGTGAGTGAGCACATTCAACACCATCGCCATACAAGGCAGTGAATCCATTCGTAGTAAAGGCTTTCATTATCATACGGTTAAAGATATACACTCGATAATTGTATAACACTGTATTCAAATGTGAAAAGGCCAACACATCCATGGCAAGGCAAGCTGTCTTACAGCAGATATAAGCAACAATGTCAACTGTCATCTAAATAGCTTAACAAATGAACCAAATGGAAATCAAAAACTTGATCAATTTTATTTATTACCATTATAAGAATGGGGTTTCAGCTTTTGCTAGTAAGAAATCGCATGCCGATTAGTAAAACATAAAATTAACCATTTTCGTAAAAGATGCTCACAACGCAAGAAAGATAAGCTTCTACAGTTTCATTATCCAGATAGATTACAAATCAAACTTCAGAAAATATGTACTTTTACTGTATACTCCGATCATTTTATACTCCGATCATTTAACCTGGGAAGTCATATACGGAACTAATAGTTTGACCATCAAAATAATAAGAAGCATA
Source organism: Pharnaceum exiguum (assembly GCA_900322385.1). Classification (NCBI taxonomy): domain Eukaryota; kingdom Viridiplantae; phylum Streptophyta; class Magnoliopsida; order Caryophyllales; family Molluginaceae; genus Pharnaceum; species Pharnaceum exiguum. The sequence continues at coordinate 20,841 of ONZK01002648.1, read as the reverse complement.
TTCAGAATATTCTATCCAAAGGATTAAGTGTAAGCAGTAACACAAATGACATTAATTTATCACGACTTCTTACATTTATCAGCCTGACCACTGTGTCTGTGCCGACTACAAAAGCACTGCCAGGGAAAAGTGCGGCCTTCTTGTAAAACAAGGGCTGATTAGAAACTATTACCGTCTTTCCTGTCATCAGAACAAAGAACCCGTATATGTCATTCAGCATGATTCATATTGAGCATGACATATTGAGCATGATTCATACAGACAGCCACACATCCACACGTGAAGAACATGCGTGGGAGCCCCCCCACCCCACCCCACGCCCCCCTCCCCCAAAACCCTCCTCTCCAAAAAAAGAAAAGAATAGAAACTTATATTTTATCAGCCATCATTTGCAGACAAACAACTAAGATAATGAAGTAACGGGAAACGACAGATGTTACCGTTCTTGTCATGGAGAAGCCAACCATCTCTCCTTTTTACAACTGAAAGTGTTGCTCTAGTACACCACCAGGGTTCAAATCCTTGGGGCAGCACATACCTAATTCCTAAAAAAAATGAGGCAAGACCTAACCTATGGTGTGGTGGGCAATTGGGACGATTGCATTTTAAGATTGGACTGTATTATTAATTGAAAAGGCAGTGAGCCTCCACCTTCCTCTCTTGGTCCCTTTCCAAAGGAAGACCGAATATATCACCAAACTAATCTCAATGTAATTATACTACTACTGCCTTCAAAAGTTCATGCTGTGATAATGTCGTTGAAAAGGACTATAAACCAAACATGGAGCCTCATATTATTATTGAATTGTGTTGACACAAGCCAGATTAATAGAAAAGAAACAATGGTTGACTATTATGTCTAAAACCAGATCTTCTTGCCTCTTGAAAAGGAAATTATTGCTTACGTTTAAATGTAAGTTGGGATCTATTTGTTCAAATAAAAAATTCGGTTCAAATCAGTCCAAGTTTTCTCACTTCAACTCATTGTATTTCAGCTCAATATTACTTATCGGTTTAGCTTAACTGGATATTAGATATAAGTTTAACTATTATCACTTTGTTTCAAAACAATCAAGCTATCTTGCTGATGAACAAAACATAAACTTAATACTCCCAACATGCAGTTCAGTCTAAGAACATGTATGTACCGACTGAAATCTAAATAAGAAACGTATTCATGAGTCATGATGGGCGGAAACCTGAAGCCATACACATTCCACTTTCTATTTTATTTCCATTTTGGTAACAAACTATATGAAGAAATGGATCTTTAAAGAACAAAAAAAAAAGTGAGTGTCACCTATTTGCAAATTGACCAAATAAAATACATACCCCTCAAGTTTTCTCTTGTATCAAGAATGCCTTACATAAATTCAATTTAGAAAAAGTAAAACATTCTTCTAATACTTCAAGAAAGGAGAGAAATATAAGTGGTAATTAAGACAATTCCTCAAAGAGAAATTGTCGTAAAGATAACAGATAATGTTTCTATGAAAAATTATGGATGATGAAAATCTAAAAAGTAATACTCCTTCAGTCTCAAACTAGAAATATTACATGACTTTCCATTCAATAATAGATCATATTTATGTACTTTTATGTTATTTTAATCCTCAATGACGGCTAATTTACCAAACATTTATTTATAGACAATTTGCTAAGCAAATATGTTAATGGAATCTGCTCACTGTTTATAGTCAATCAGGGCCAAAAGTTCCATTTGCTTTGGCGCGCATCTTAAGATAGTGGAAATGATGTGATCATGTGAATGAGAATGGCTCTCACCATGCACTTCTGATAATACGACGAAAAGATTGCTAGGAAGGAAAATAAGAAATTGATCTATAGCGGGAAGTTTATCGAGAATGGAGGGAGTAAATAATCTGTTAGTAGTTGAACAACAGTTGAATAAAATTGATGTCATTAGGCCTATGGTCCAACGCTAGGGAAAGTGGACTCCAATATTCCCACCAGGGCTCAATCCCTGCAGGAAGTAAAATCTCATCCAACCAAGGGGAGGTGAAGGGTTGAGCTTGGCCAAAATTGGGTTATTCTGGAATATGGTTGTTAAACTGGCCTAATAATGATTGGTCGACTAATCATGTAAAAGAAGATAAACGTAATGTCAATGAGGAATAGGATAAATGAAAAGATAACCAAAATCATCTACTTACGTAATATTACAAACATGATAAAAGAACTCGCATGATACGATGTAAATGCACACACAAAACAACAACTTGAAACAAAAAAACAAGTTGGTTTGATTGCAATTAATATTTCAATTTGCCTTCTCCAAGGGACACCGTCTTCCTGAATAATCCAAACACAAAATCGGTCCAATCATAATCCAAGTTGAAATCGGTCCAATCAAATCATCACAGTGTGGTGACTATAACCACTAAAGGTGCTCTAATACTAAATTACTGATACAAAGACCTTTTCGAGTGATTCGAAATAGTAAGCATTCGAAATACTAAGCATACTGATAGCCGTTAAACAGGAAAAGTAAAAAAAAAGGACAAATCATTAGATATGTCGCAAGAAAACTAGAATGTAATTGATGAAGCCTTACCGACTTTCTCAAACTGCTTTATGCGCTCCTTAATTTGGCATATTGTTAAAGGCGGTTTGTCAGCATTTACTGCTGATATCTCGAAGCATGGGTATCCACCCCCTAAAAGGCTGCAGAAAACCAGTAAGTGAAACCCGAGGGTCAGAGAGATGACCAGAATGAGAGCAAACAAGCTTCAGCAAAAGAGAGGCAATAACTAGGGTTATAAATATCTACAAAAATAAGTCAGCAAATATTGAAACTTTTACTTTGCCAAGGTCATTTTTACCTTTGAACCTGGTTTGAATTTGTTAGCATTACAGGTAACATACAAATTGCAAACAGTAAATAGTCATAGATCACAATCTCACTTAACAATGGATATCAAAAATTGTTAGCCTTTCACATTCACAGCGTGGTGGCATAAGCAGACATATCTGCAAACTGTAGGTCATTACTAGTTTCCTAGCAATAAAAATGAAACAGAAGGATGTTGATTATTACTACCATAGGAGTTTGTATATCTGAAACTGCTGATGGGAATCACAGGTAAATTTAGTGACATTTTAAGAAGGTAGCACTCTCAGTAGGTATATGCTTGGCCTAACTTTTAAATAAAAAGTGGTTTTGCTGCTTGTTTTTTCATCCCATTCTCCTTCCTCGCCTACCTCCACCACAAATAAAACTTAATCAAAGCAGCAAAAAAACTTTACAATGACCACAAGCAATTGTTCCTGTCTCAGGCTTTTCCTTTTGATCTTGGTGCAGACTGACCGGGCTTCCTTTAGTTTCCAAAAAAGCCAAATATTTGGTGCAGATGGAAGAAAAAGAGACCGAATAAGAAAAAAAACAAAAGTACCATTCTTAGATGCTAGAACCTTGGCCAAATATGCGTGAAAGCACAATGCATATAACTTCGAATAGGAAAGATCCAATGGTACAATCTTTATTCAATGACATATCAAATGGAAGTGACAGGATAATATATATTCCTACCGATCCAGTACTATAAGTGAATGAATCAATGATATCAACAGAAAGCACAAAACAATAACAACAACCCAATGAACTCCCCATTCCATAGGGGTCTGGAGGGTCAAGATATAATGATATATGCAAACTTTCCCCAGTAAAAGAAAAAGAACAGAGAGGCTGTTTCCGAAACTTCTCTTCTTCTTCTTCTCCAAGCCTTAGTCCTAAAACCACTTGGAATCGGCTAGCAGGGAAAAATAGGATCCACACAACCCCACACACAAGCACACACAAGCACACACAAATCCCAATTTGGCCCATGCCACGGAATGCGATTAGTTCTGACACGCTAGCTGTCACCCGCCTACCATGCAACTCTCCTCCTTTATCGAGCTTGAGACCGGTAATGAATATTATAAACAAAAGTTTATAACACTCACAGAGGGAGTTGGGCTGTTTCAGAAAAGTTGAAAGAAAAAGATGGAAATGAGGAAGCTGGAGTGACAAATAGACGTACCTGCTCGCAACGTCCAAGAGCCGGAGATGGCCTTCATGTAAAGGATTAAAAGACCCAGGGAGTATTATCTTTCTTTCTACACTGGATGCTAGTCCCTCTGAGGAAATCATTTCTAGGCATGAGTTGCAGAAAGAAGACAATAATACATTCAAGCTTGAAGGACTTTGTCAATTGTGTCTTTATCAACCTACCACTGGAATTAGAATACACCTTGTAGCAGACTTGTCCATTTAAAAGCTGATCTAGTTCTTCATCCTCGTTGAATAATCTTTGAGTATCAGTGTAGACATCTAAATCATTCAATTGAAGAGAGAACTCCAAATCAACTTGGCTTGCTTTGGCCAAAGCCTGTGACAAGACGATGAAATAAAAAGGATATCAATGGTTTACACACATTACCTTCAGAAATAAGAGAGTCCAGTAACAAAGTGCAAATATTTACTGTCTGGTTGACATCACAAAATCCAAAGTACTAAGTATTACATTCTTGGATGTAAAAATTCTCATCATGTTTGACAAAAACCCAGAAGATTAACATCTCAGAAAGTTCAAGTATCAACAAAATGATATTAATAACCAAGCCCCCACCACTCAAGGGGTAAGTACAAGTGTGCAACTGCCAATTGGCCTGCCACCAACTCAAAAACAACTACTGACAACGTCAGTAACTTAGACTTATCCGAAGTTCCGGATCCGAACAGGTTGATCGGGATCTCAAGTATTAGCCAAGGAATACTGGTATATCACACCAGTCTGTATGAATATTTAAATCTGAACTGGGAATTCAAGAAATATTTTAAGAGAAGGAGATACTTTCCTAAATAATTAGTGAAGAAAAATAACAACATTCTAATCCTTGGGTTTCCTCTATAAGGCGGGCCCATAACTTCACAAAAGAGGTCATTTGTCTAGTCTGGTCAGAAACTGATTTTGCAAAACCAAACCATCCACAATCCCATCTAAAACAAGGAAAAACAAAGAAAAGAGTTATTGGACAAGATAAAACTACTTTGATGGCTAAAGTTTGTCCCTCGTGTGGCTACATTTACCACTCATGCAATACCAATGTAAAAACCACCTCAATAGTCCATATGCATTGATAATACCGACATTTTCATAAATGTGAAGTCAAGATCACTACATAGGTGAGTCTCAAATCACATGCCACATTGCTAGCATACTAAGCAACTGAGGATCTCAAATTGAGATTTGGAATTCACCTTTGAGTAAGTCATGAACCTCCCTGATTCACTCCAAGATGATAATGAATAGGGGTAATCCTGTTATTCTAGCTCTTTTCTGTTGGCTTGATCGTGTCCAATGCAATTCAGCTCCTTCACGGCTCGGTTCAACTCGGTGTCTTAAATATTCTATCTAGATTAAGTTGTCCACAAACATGGGCTCAATTCTCAGATTACAGAGATTAACTTCTGTAGCAACTGATTTGATACGGAAACAATATAGCAAAGGCACCAAAGACAAAACCCACTCCAATTACAAGATCCAGCCTCAAACTACTTTTGGAGGAAACACAAACCATCATGATACCTCCCTGTGAAGTGAGATACACAATGTGGAGCTCCAACACCCCTCGCCTAAAGATCAGTCCAATTCCTATTTGAGCAGGAGATTCATCTCAATAATTCATTAATTAGTTGAAATCAGAGAAAACACAAAAGCAAAGCAGAGCTTGTAAAAAATACTTGGAAACACAAAGTAAAAGTCATTATCTAGGAAGAGAGAGAGAAATAAAGTAAAAAAAAGGGTCATATAAAAAAAGC